>JAPKLW010000351.1:480241-522804 GCA_026898455.1 Plectranthus barbatus
GTATTCTCTAGATCCATCCTTTACAATTAATATTGTAGGAGCATGCACAGGATCGCATGGTTTATTTAATTGAAATTTATTCCTGGTATCCTAAGAACGATCCTTCGCAAGAAATTCATAATGGCAACTCGTGTTGTCCATCGTAGACTCAAACCCTACAATTGGTATCAGAGTCAGGTTGATGTTCTTAGGCTCTATCTTGGATAAATTGAGATTAAATAAATATGTATGTTCATGGATGGATTTAAATTGTCGTGGATGTTTTTGTTCTCGTGGCCTTCTCGTTTTTGGATCTATTTTTCACCACGAGAAAATCCGTGGTTAGATTTAATAGGGAAAATCATGTAATAGATTTAGATCTATTTTTGTATTTTCTTTATTGTTTCAAATCTGTAAAATTGAGATCCGGAAGAGTTGAAGAACAAGAACGAAGAATAGACATGGAGAACCAATGCCTAGGGTTCAGCCTTTCCCCACCACATCCCGCCGGCAGCGACCGGCGTGCGGCTGGGCCGCACCTGTTTTTAAACTGCTGTGCGCTTTTTCCGGCGACCCCATGCATCCGGCGAGCTAGCAGATCCGGCAGGCCGCGCGCCTCCTGAACGCGGCGGTGAGTACAGGTGGGTGGCGGCGGCGGGGACCCTTCCCTGCGGCTGGGCTGCGCTCGCCTCACTCTCTCTCTTGTGTTTTCGACACAAGGCCGGGGCTGCTGGGCTCGCATTTCCGACGAGCATGGAGGTCAAGGAGGCACGCGTGGGTGGCGGCGGTCGCGGGCAAAGGCAAGGCCTTGCGTGGCTGTGGTAGCTGGACTCACGCCGGGCGTGTCTGCGTGTGCGCGAGTTCTCGCCGACACAGCTGCTGCAATCGGCGTGCGTGGCTGGGGTGCGCAGCGGCGGTGGCGACCGGTGGTGGAGTTGCAGTGGGCGTGCGCTGCTTGGTGGTGGTCGTGCGGGGCTGCTGCTGCTTCTCTCCCGCACGGCTGGGCTGGAGGCAGCCGCTGGCGGCGGGTGACTGCGGCTGTTGGTGGTTCGCGCTGGCGACTGTCATGGCGATGGCTGGTGGTGGTGCTCCGGCCGCGGGCGATGGCCGGAAAGGCGGCGCGGCAGGCTGGGCTGGGGGCTACGGCTAGGGTTTGCAAACCCTAGGGTTTGGCTGCCCGGGCCGGAAATCGGGCTTCTCAGCGGATTCAGAGACTTGCAGATGACGGTACATTGGACTTAGTCCGGGCTGTACCTTATCAAGTCTGCGAATCCTGCATCGAGGGCAAGATGTCAACTAGGCCTTTCAAGGCTAGTCAGTCTCGAGCAGAGGAAGTGTTGGAATTGATCCATTCTGACTTATGTGGACCGATGTCCACTCAGGCTTGTGGAGGGTACGAGTACTTCGTCACTTTCATTGACTATTACTCAAGGTACGGATACGTTTACCTGCTTCGCTACAAGTCTGAATGCTTTGAGAAATTCAAAGAGTTCAAGGCTGAGGTAGAAAAGAAGGTCGGGAAAACTATCAAGTCGCTGCGATCTGACCGCGGTGGCGAATACCTCGGTAACGAGTTCCTGCAATATTTGTCAGAAAATGGGATTACATCCCAGTGGACTGCACCGGGTACTCCCCAGCAAAATGGTGTAGCTGAAAGAAGAAATAGGACTCTTCTAGAGATGGTAAGGTCAATGATGAGTTATGCAAACTTACCAATTTCGTTTTGGGGCTACGCATTGGAGACAGGAGCATACGTACTTAATGTGGTGCCTTCTAAATCAGTTCCTAAGACGCCTTCTGAGCTCTTCCTTGGTCGCAAACCTAGTTTGCGCAAGTTTAGAGTATGGGGCTGTCCGGCACACGTACTGTCAAAGGAACCTGATAAGTTAGAAAGCAGGCCAAAAGTAATGATGTTCATAGGGTATCCCAGGCAAACGAAAGGTGGTTACTTTTACTGTCCTGAGAGACAAAGAGTCGTTGTTAGCACCAACGCTAGATTCTTGGAGGACGAGTATGTGAGTAATCACAGGTCAAGGAGTGATATCGTTCTTCAAGAAATTGAGAACGAGAATGCAATTCCAAGGGAAGGGGAACGTGTACATGTGGGTGCACCTGTGAGAGGTACAGCACCACAGACACGTTCTTCAGTGCAAGGTGAAGGACCACAAGTCACTGCACCTACTACTGACACGGCACCGATACCTCGTCGCAGTGGGAGAGTTATTTTCCAACCGGAAAGGTACATGTTCGTGGGTGAGTCTTCGGACTTGAGCCCGGAAGATGGACATGAGGACTCTGACCCATTGACTTACGAAGAGGCAGTGCAGGACAAGGATGTTGCCAAATGGCGTGTCGCCATGGATTCTGAAATTGAATCCATAACTGCTATGGATGTATACCAGAAAACTGATTTGCCGGATGGCTTTAGGGCCATAGGGTGCAAATGGGTATACAAAAGAAAGAAACGGGCGGATGGAAAGATCACGGCTTTCAAGGCCAGGCTGGTGGCAAAGGGTTATAGTCAGAAAGAGGGCATTGACTATGACGAAACCTTTTCACCCGTAGCCATGCTCAAATCCATCCGGATACTCCTTGCCATAGTTGCGCATATGGACCTTGAGATCTGGCAGATGGATGTCAAAACCGCTTTTCTAAACGGTTACCTTGAAGAAGGTAGGGACATCTATATGCAGCAACCCGAGGGTTACATAAGCAAGGGCGAAGAACATCTTGTCTGGAAGCTTAGGAAGTCCTTGTATGGACTTAAACAAGCTTCAAGGTCGTGGAACTTATGTTTCAACGATGTGATTAAATCCTATGGATTTGCACAGTTGGAAAACGAAAGTTGTGTTTACCGACTTTGTGTCAGTGGGAGCGTGGTCTTCCTTGCACTATACGTTGATGACATACTCCTATTTGGAAACAACGAGAGAGTGATGTCCGAAATCAAGGTTTGGTTATCCGAACAGTTCCAAATGAAGGATCTGGGAGAAGCTGGCTATATTCTTGGGATTAAGGTCTTACGAGATCGTAAGAGAAGAATGTTGAGCTTATCCCAGGCATCCTATGTGGATACTGTGATAGCTCGGTTCAGCATGCAACTCGCCAAGAAAGGCTTACTACCTTTCAGACATGGCGTTCGTCTTTCTAGTGGGCAGTGTCCTCAGACACAGCGGGAGAAACACGAGATGAGTCTTGTACCATATGCTTTGGCAGTGGGAAGTCTCATGTATGCGATGCTGTGTACCAGGCCAGATATCTGTTATGCCGTTGGCATGGTAGCAAGATATCAGTCTAACCCTGGACAGGCGCACTGGACTGCTGTAAAACATATCCTCAAGAATTTGAAAAGGACTAGGAATTTTTGCCTAGTTTATCAAAGTGAGGATCTGTGCCCTGTGGGTTATACAGACTCGGATTTCCAAGGGGACCAGGATGAGAAGAAATCGACCTCAGGTTATGTGTTTACCCTGGGAGGTGGAGCTGTATCTTGGAGGAGCTCAAAGCAGAAATGCATTGCTGACTCCACCATGGAGGCGGAATATGTCGCCGCCTCCGACGCCTCGAAAGAGGGGGTGTGGCTCCGAAACTACCTTTTAGAGTTGGGCGTGGTCCCGAGTTTGCCGAGGAGCATCACAATTTATTGTGATAACTCTAGTGCGGTGGTAAACTCAAAGGAACCGCGGTCTCACAAGGCAAGCAAACACATAGAGAGAAAGTACCATATCATACGAGAAATCGTATCGAGGGGCAATGTGCTGATTAAGAAGATTGACACTGCTGACAATCTTGCTGATCCGTTTACAAAGAGCTTGCCGCAGAAAGTTTACGAAAGACATTCGTGAGCAGGGTTTGAGGTGGATGCCGACCATTGATAGTGGTTAAAGACAGCAGACTAGATAGACGGATTGTATACTCTGTAATAGCTTAGTTATGCTTTGAGTATAAGTGGGAGATTGATGGGTTTTGTATAATGAAAGCATTTATTACAATGAGTATACAATTGTTTATTTCTCCTATCTGTTAACAATCGTACATGTATGAACAATGGTATACAATGGGTTTTGTTTATTTCTCCTATCTGTTAACAATCGTACATGTATAAATTTGGCAGCGTTTCGACAATATTTTCGTTGGAAGAAAGATGATCCCAAAAAATGAACTCCATGCCTCTATTTATAGACAGGATAGAGGCAGGAGAGAGAGTCCTAATCCTAGGCATCGAGCACTAACTGCTCGCCGTGATTTTCGAAATAGTTCCGGACTTTTTAGGGATGGTTAGGGCTACAACGGTCGGGCGCCGCCGAGCTGCTAGGGTTTCTCTTCCTGGAAAGTCTCGACATCGACCCTCTGTGCTCCTCGGTGGCGAGGGGCTCAAGCCTTCGATGGCGAGGCTCTGACTTGGACAGATTTCGATATCTTGTTGGCCTTGATGAGCTGGTCTCTTGGGCTGGGCCGTTCTCACGGGCCGATATTGATGGGTTTTGTATACTGAAACATTTATTACAATGAGTATACAACGGTTTATTTCTCCTATCTGTTAACAATCGTACATGTATGAACAATGGTATCCTCTTGTCTCACCGATAGGGACGATCATACGGCGTGTTGTAGATCGCAGAAGACAGTATGATCACTTGACCTAGTGAGACATAAACCTTGATCACAGCCGAGACAGCGTATGAGGATACGTCTGTCCGGATGGCTGCGGCATTGTTGGAATAAATAGTCTGTCTTGGTTATTTGACATGCTGGTACGCAAAGGTGGCGTATTGATGGACCGCAGTGAGATATATTCGTCTGTCTGACATCAGCGAATAAAAGATCTCGTTATATTGATTGAGTCCAAAACCTAACGAAGGTTCAGGGGTTTGCACGGGTTGACTGTTGCTTTGACTTGCCATGGTGGAGAGCCTGAGTAACGTGCTCGTATATCCGCATCTTGGGTAACAGCAGTTCGTGTAGTACCGCCTGAGACTGAACTTAGGTAACCATATCCGAGTAATAGGATGGGGACATTCCCTGAGGAGCTCAATAACATTCATCGTGCCAAAGTCCTGCAGGCTGATTAAGTTCAGGCACGAGTGATAAGGTTTGAGTGGTACTACTCAGGAATAATAAGATATTAATTAATTGTAGTTAGAGCTTGTCAGAGGCTCCGATTAATTAATGGATGTCCGGTAACCTTAAATATGGTGATTCTCAATTAATGCAACCCGTTCTCATAACGTGGTAATAAAGGGGTAGGTCAGTATTAATTCTGTGGTGAAAAAGAATTAATATTAATTAATTAATTGTGTCCTGGGTTGTGGACATGGGAATTAATTAATTTATAGGCCCACTTTATTATTTGCATTAGGTCCCAGGTCTGGCCCAACAAGTGTGCTGAATTGAGCCCAAAATGGCCCATTAGGGTTTCCAACCCTAGGTCTATAAATAGACAGCTCTCTCTCATAAGTCATATCACAGTTGAAAAACCCTAAACCTAAGAGAGAGAGGGGGCGCCGTTTTTGAGAAGGGAAAGGAGGAGAATTTTCGAATTCTGGTCCTGCTCAAGCCACAGATCTACGGAGTCCTCACCAGTAGTAGATCTGAACAGCACCGGGACACAGATCTGAAGACTTGATCTGGAGAACAGAACTTCTTCTTTCTCTATTTCTTTATTTCGAATTTGTTTTAAAATTAGATTGCTAATTTCTGTTTCCGCAGACAATTCGAATTGTGTGGTTGAATTGAAGTTTGGAATTCAAACGCAAAAGATCGGTACAGACACTACGGAGTTTCGGTAAATCTCTCGATCCACAATTCTTCGTATTAAATTCATAGGAGCATGCTAGGGTTTTGAGAAATTAATTATGGGCAATATCCATAGATCGATCTGGTTCAGTTTGGATTTGGTGATTCGATTCACGTAAAAACCCTACAGATATGTCTATTGGGCCTGGGTCCTGTGGGTCTGGCCCCAACAATAGCCCCTTTTGGTTGGAGGGTCTACCCGGGATGGACCATGGAATCAAAACTACGAGTTAAGACTTGCTACAGAGTGCGGAATCTCGAGGCGTCCAAGAGACGATCCTCGGGCCCGAAAGATACTTCCGGAGAGAGTAGCTTCGATAGGAAGTAGTCGGGATTCTACTTCAGATCGGTACGAAGGCTCCTTGGGAACGCAAGCGTACGATCATGCGGGGAACACCAGGGTGTTCTCCGCGGGCCAATCGCGTTAGTCCGGGGGTCACATGTGTTAGAATCATTCCGGGGAATGTTCTCTTGCATGGAGCGATACTCTCATGCGTGCACTCTGTTTAGGCTCCGTGGAGCGTTTGCAGGGTGAGTTATAGCGGATCGTAGGACACCTGGTGAGCTCCCGAGGGGGAGGCCTCACATTCCCGTTGATGGTGTTGATCGCGCTATAGTTCTCCTTGTTGTGGGCCTTATTGCCTAAAGTTCTTTCTGGACGGGTCGCGTCTGAGGAACGATGCGGTTGGATAGCGAACCTTCAGTCTCCTCGGTGTCGACCATTTACCTTGGGCAGTTTTTAATTTTACCGCCCAGCGGGTGGCATTATCGTAATTGCGTCAAACTCCGGGGGCATTTGGGAGAAGGCGAACGGTTACCTCTTATAAATATGCGATCGGTTCTGAACTTCTTCATTTTCGCACTTTCGAGTTCTCAATCAGATTTCCCTTTTTCTCTTTTGATCACTGCTGCTTCCGTTGACGGCGAACATTTCATTCCGGCCACTACTCCGGCGGTCTCGCTTTGCCTGCTGCTTCGAACGCTGATAAGGTAGTCTTTTAATCCTTCGTGCCTTCTCCTTTTGCTTTTCTCTATCTTTATTGTCGGGATTTGTTTTTGGAGTTGTCTGTGGTGTTCCGCCGATTCGTGGAGTTTATTTGGTTATGGGGATTTTCTGAAATGGCGCTTATCGGTCGTATGCTATTTGCCCATTGCTCCGTTCGCTTATTTGACTGGATTTGTTTAGTTATCCGATTGCATGTTGCTTGGATTTGATGATATTCTTGATTTCGTTCGCATCCGTTCTTGAGTTTAACGAGGTTTCCGATTGTTGTTTTGCGTCTGTCTTTGCGTTGATTGATTGTTTTGCGAGTTTTGACTTCGAATGACGCCAAGGACTTGAATAGACTAGTGAATTGCTTTCCTTTCATGCCTGCCTAAATCTTGCTTTCGGGGGTTAAATTGCGTTGTTGCTTGTGTTTTGGGTGGTACGCAAAACGATGAATATAGTAGTTTATCATGCTCTTGAGTGTACAGTCGCATGCATGAAGTGTTCGGTTTAGGTTGTTTGTTTCGCTTGGTTTGTTTTGGATTTTTCTTCGATTGATTTGCTTCTTGTGGTCCTTTCCCTTTCGTTTGTTTGCGTGCGTATGTTCCATTTTTCTTTTCCTTTTGCTTTGCGGGGGACCTCTGTTTTTTCTTCTTCAATTTTGTGTTTTGTGTTTCTGGTGCGTTTCCAGTTATTAGGCGATAATGGTATCGATCGAGGTCATCGTGGAGCGTTCCTCTTCTTCGGGGTCGACCGAAGTCGGCACTGGGAAATCACCGGGGCGTGAGGCTGTCTCCTCGGGTTCTGAAGGGGGTCAGTTCGAACGCGAGCCGCCCGTCATGGACCTCAACCTCGAGATTTGGCTTCTTTTTCTCCACCACAGCTCCATCTTACACTGCAAATCCGGGTGGTGGTTGTTCCGCAGCCTGAGGGTTCGCATAGGAAAATCTAGTATGGTTCCTTGCGTTGTTGTAATTGTAGGGCTGGTTATTCTACTGATATCAGCCGCGGTAGTTATTTTGGTAACCACCTCTTTGGACGAATTTGACGTCCACGCAGTCCCCTTCAAATGGAGCTTGCACTGGCTCCACTACAGCAACTGTCTGCTCTGCTTTCAGTGCAGCGAAGTCCTCCCGCAGCTTTTTCACCTCTGCTGCCAGATTAGTTTCCTCGGTGACTTTCTCCACAGCCTTCACAGGTCGATGACGAATCGAGGACCAACGGTGATTGTTGTTGGCTATCTTCTAGAAGAACTCCATAGTCTTCTTTCCGCTCTTGGTCATGATAGTATCTCCCAATGTGGCATCCACCAACTCAACGGTCCTGTCATTCAGCCCTTCATAAAATGTTTCTATCTGCTCTCCTAGTGATATATCGTGGCCTGGGCAGGATCTCAACAATTCCTTGTAACGCTCCCATGCCTCGTAGAAGCTCTCATGAGGTCTCTGGGCAAATCTAGTGATCTCCTTCCTTCTCTGTCTGATGATGCTCGGAGAGAAGAAGTTCTCTAGGAACTCATTCCTCAGCTCTGCACATGTGCTAATACTGCCCTTGTCCAATGCAGTAAACCAGGCTTGTGCCTTGTCACAAAGAGAAAATGCAAACAGACGCATCCGGATAGCGCTCTTATTGACCCCATTGATCTTGACAGTGATGCACAACAGAATGAACTTGTCAAGGTGCGCATATGGATCCTCAGTAGCTCTCCCACCATATTGGTTTTGTTGCACCATCTGCACCAATCCGGACTTTAGCTCGAAGTTATTTTCTAGTCCATGCATAACAGACAGCCCATATCATAATGCAAGCCCCCATAGCGTTTAGAAATTTTTTTTATATATTTTTTTTAAAAAAAAAATTATAGTGTCGACCCCACAATATTCGAGCTCTACATCCGCCCTTGCTGAAGACCGAGCATAACCTTTGCTCGGTCTTCAGCACCTAAGTTCTATTATAACTCAAATAATCTTATACAAGAATTACAAGATAGAACTCTAAAAACTTATTGCTAAAGTAAGTTTTGACATGTAAAAATTTTTATATGTAATGAATTGTTAATTCGTTACTTGTTTATTGTAAATTAATTCTAATTAATCTAATTCATATTAATGTCATATAAGTTAAATATATTTTAAATCTACCATTTATTTATTTTTTAATATCATAGATACTTTAATAAATTAAAAAGCATGAAGTTTAATTTATATATTTGAAGATATATATTTTTCGTGTTTAACAAACACAAACCATTATTTTATTAACAAAATATAAATAAGGACAACTTAAATTTTTTTTAATAAACTTCGGGTTTCTGAAATCCAAATTGCTTATATGTGTTTACATTTTGAATTTTTTATTTTTTGGTATCTACATTATTAATTTTTCAGATATGTATGTAAATTATCCCCGGGCGGGGTGGATGATCTGCTGAAACTAAGCTAAAATTCCATGAAATAATAATAAATATAATGGTGGGACCTATATCATCCAACCACATTCTTTCCTTAGTTTTCGTGAATGTATGCAATGAAAATGGCTTAATTACACTTTACCAATTTCTTCTATAATATCGAATAAGTAATTTATAATTAATATATTTATAATTTAGATTTTCATGTGTTATCTATACATTATGTAATTTTATATTGTACTCCCTCCCTCCCAAAACAATTGTCTTGTTTTCCTTTTTCATCTGTCCCAAACAATTGTCCTCTTTCCTAAAATGAAAAGTTAATACACACTCACTAATAAAATACTAATTTCCTCTATCTCTACTCGCATTGGTATCTGTTTCATTTCCAAACCAGACAATTGTTTTGGGACGGAGGTAGTATATTATATTAATTGTCGTAGTTTTTATTTGTCAAGTAAATCATAAATAATTAGTGCATAATAATTTAATTATTTAATTACAAATTTAATTTTTTTTCAAAATTTTATATTATATTAAAAAGGAAAACTAATATTTTAATTAAAAATTAAATTGAATTGAGTAATTAATGGAGAAGTAAATAATATAAATTATAGATTGTGTAATGAACAAAATGAGGATAATCTATTTCGTGTTTCCTTTAAACAAATTATATTGGTCTTATGAGTTATGATATACTCCTTCCGTCCCCTTCTTAATTGTTCTGCTTTCCTTTTTTGTAAGTTCTAACTTAATTGTTCCGTTACTATAAAATATAACTTTTTTATACTCAACAATAAAATTTTAATTCAACTCAACTTATTCTGCACTCACACTAATTGGTTATTGTGTCCGGTCAACCCAGGACAATTAAGCTGGGATGAAAGAGTATATTAGTATCGTGGATGAGACTAAAGATTTATATTTGTTTATAAACACCCCGGATCAGTGGCGGCCATGAGGCCGTGCGAGAGGTGCGCCGCACCAGGGCTTCCGAATGAAGGGGGCACCATTTAAAAAAAATTATATAATAGTAGTAATATTATACTATTAATTTATCTTAGTAGGGGCACCTTTTACAAAAATATAATATAAAGAACTTAATCTTTAAATTAAATAAAATGATTAACAAAAAGATAAATTTATATTTAGGCTAATAAAGATATTTAGCTCAAAATATATTAAAAATAAAAATATTAAGATTTATTCATGATATTAATTAAAATATTAAAATTTATATTATTATAATACTAACATAACACGACAACCAAAACATTAGTCTCTCTTCTAGACTACGAAGCGACTATGGTGTCTTCACATTTCCATTGTTTCTCTAGTTCTCTATATTTTTTTTTAAAATATCATATAAATTACAAACAAGTTTTAGTAAATAAAAATCAACAACAAGTTGATAAGGTAGTCCTTCATCTTTTCTTAAACAAATATTGTTTATGATATGAATTATTTTTTTTATCATAATATTATGCATTTTTTTTCTTAAAATCCTATCAGATTTTTCTTGCTGCATTTACGTGATATTCTAGGCCTTTTCTTTAAATTTTTTTGTTTAATTTTTAAAAACTTTCCAGAGTGATTTTAGATTTGAATTTATTTGATTTTATTTATTTTGTTATTATGCTTATCATTGTTCTTGAGCTTGTAAACATTTATCTTATTTTGAAAAAAAAAAAAACAAAGTAAAGAGATGATGAGAAAATTTAAAAAAGTTTGCTCAAAAAATGATGGGAGAATTATTTTTAAATGATAATTATGCATTTAGTTTATATGATATTATTTAAATTTTAAAAAAAATGTCGATTCAGGACCCAAAAGATAATATAATTATCGATTCAGGACCCGAAAGATGATTTGTCAATCCAGGAATTGAGAATTAATAATATAATTATTAATCATTTAGTTTATATGATAGTTTGCTCAAAAGATGATTTGTGATCTTTCAGGTCATAAATTGAGAATTAATCTTTCGGGTCCTGAATCGATAATTAAACTATCTTTCGGGTCCAAGAATGATAAAATTCCTTAAATTATTTATTTTATATCGGTTTATTTAAAAATTAAGTGTAATTAATAAGATGGTTGTGAAGTCGTGAATGACTCGAATTTTTGTTATAAAACATTTTCTAATACATTTTGTAATTTTAAATAGAATAAATAATTTTAAAATGCATATTATATTATATTTTATTAATAATTTTTATAACTATTTAATTTAAATATGGACACCAAAATTTCCGTCGCACCGAACCCCAAAATTTACAGGGCCGACCCTTGCCCCGAATATCCATTTATGATATTATACAATTTGTACGACCAGGTTATCATGTTAAAGAACATTATATGATGCGAAATCATAAGTCAACATAAATTGATATCGATATTGTAAATAAGTTTGACTCTACACAATTTTTTAGTACCATAACTGTACGTAGATGTTGCAGTCAGAAATGGAGGAATTTAAAATTCCGAAATATTGTTTGTGAATATTCTTTCAATTTGGAATGTTGATAACAAATGCTTCATGCTATCAAATACTAGGAACCTTGAGTTGTCAGCATTTGCTATTTTTTCAGTCCGGTCTACTTCGGCTGTGTTATTAATATATCTACTCATTCAACCTATTGAATATTGACTTTATATTAATCTTAATTATATTTCAATTTTGGTGACTGCCGTTTCTTATTTCTTTTATATATATTGATTTCAAAATTAAGTAAATATGTTGAAATTAACTAATAATATTTTACTAGGCTGATTGGACATCTCTGCATGTTGTTTGATTTGGCTGAGAATTCCAAATGCAATTTGTAATGTGACAAATATGCAAGAAGTGTATCAATGTGTTTTGGATTTCATAGAGTGATCACGAGCCGAGTCGAGTATGATACTATAGTCAAGTTTGAGCTCAGGCTCGATTGGAAAATTTTAAGCCCAAGCTTGATTCTGTGTCAAACTTGTTCGGCTCAACTCGATTCGATTATTTTAATTTATTTTAAATTTTAATTTGTCAAACTTGTTTAGCTCAACACAACTCGATTGTTTTGATTTATTTTAGATTTTAATAAAAAATTATAATTATTTATTATTAAATATTAAAAAATTAAATTATAATAAGCTCGATAAGGCTCGTGAGCCTAGCTCGAACCCAAGCTCGACTTGGGCTCGATTTAAGCTTCGAGCTCGTTAAGACTCGCGAGCCTATCAAATCGACAACTACTCGAGTAGTTCGATTTCAAGCTCGACTCGATTAGTATCGAATAGATTTTGAATATTTCTCGAACCGATCTCGAGTAACTCACGAGCCGACTTGACTCATGCTCACCCCTAATGATGATGAACTCTTTTGTCGAAAATTTGATCTGGTAGTTGAAGCTTGTTTTTGTTTTAGAATTCCGAATGGCAAATAATATTTTGGAAAAGTGTCATCAATTCAAGATTTGAAACATAGTTTGATTATTATTCAGAATTCGAAAGATGAATTCTCAATTCAAAATCTAATATAAAGGTCTTGAATTAAAAATTTATAATATTCTGAATCCTAAATTAAAAAATTTTAAGATCTTTCAAATCTTGAAAAAAAAAAATTTCAAATCTTGAATTAAAAACTTATCTTTCAAATCGTGAATAGATATCTAAACTATTTTAAGGTCCTACTCCTTTTTTGGAATTAACGGTTACTTAAGAATATAGTGGGGCCAAGATGGTTAAGGGTTATAAATTTTTAATAATATTATATTTTATATTTATCTTATACTGAAAGAAATACAAGATATTAAAAAAAAAAAAAAAAGTATTATTCTAATCGATCTAAAGATTCAAATATTCTTACTAAAGCATTATTTAATAATTTCTGCTTTTCCATATGTTCTCGCTATCGTATAGTCGCTTGTTTTAAATTTATTCAAATAATATCAATATTTTAAACTAATTAGACAGTGGATTTACCATTGTATTGATAAAATTATTACATGGTTTATATTTTTAATGAAAATATATTCCATCCATTTGCTAGATAACCGACAACATATTTTAATTGTACATTGTAAATAAGAGTTGATGCTTTCAAATAACAACTATTTGATATCAAATTGTAAAGGCAAAGTGTCGTATAAGACGGTCTCATCATTTTTATTGTGAGACGAATTTAATGAAATGATGTTTCACCATTTTTATTGTAATATGAGTTTAATGAAATGATGTATTTCTTTGTCGCAAATAATGTAATTCTTAATAATGAAATGATGTATTTAACTTATTGAAATGATGTATTAAGGTCCGTCTCACAATAAAAAAATAGTGAGATCGTCTCTCAGAGACCAACTCAATTGTAAATTGTGTACTAGCAAGAATAGTAAATTTGATTGTGTATTTTCAATAACCTAACTCATTTTGTTATTTCTGAAAAGAAATTTAAATTATCTAATTAGGGTTCAATTGTATCTAAAAGAAATTTGAAATATCTAATATCTAATTGTATTTATAAATTATTTAATGATATAGTACAATTAGATATTATTTAATATATACTCCCTCCGTCCCATTGAAGTAGTCCCATTTCCCATTTTTGTTTGTCCCATAAATTAGTCCAATTTTCCTAAAATGGCAAATTTTTTCACACTCACCAATAAAATATTAATTCCACTACACTCACAACCCTTAATCTCCGTGCCGAAAAGAAATGGGACTACTCTAATGGGACGGAGGGAGTATTATATTACGGGAGTAAAATTACTTGTGACATAAGAGTTCATGATATCAAAAAAGTTTATTTGACATCAAATTGTGTATATTAGTTAAGTCTCTTAATCTCTACTAATCCATTCAACAAACAAACAATAAATTCTGAACTTCAATCCCCATGTTCTCGTGTGAAACTTAAAATTAAAGGTAAAATTGTTACAACCTTGGCATTTATTTCATTATAAATGGGTTTTTAAATAAATTAAGTTGTTTGTGGGCTACTTGAGTTTTGACTCGACAAAGTTGGTTCGAATCCGTTTATTATATAAATTAAATTTGAACTTTATAATATTTGACTCATGAGCAACCTCATTAATAAGAATTAATGTGAAAATTATAAAAAAAATCATAATATAAGAGTGGAAAAGATAGTAAATTTGGAAGTTGTAAAATAATTGAGTTTGAATTAAATATGATATTATTTATGGAATAAATATTTTTTTCTTTAAAAAAGAATGGTTATTTCAAACATAATCTAAATACTAAAAATTAGTTTATATTCAAATAAAATTCAATTGAGTTGGTAAATTTTAAAATACTCGATATAGAAATTGAAAGTGAATTCAATAATAAACTAATCAAATTTAAATGGCAAAGTCTCAGATGAGAACGGTCTCATCATTTTTATTGTGAGACGAATTTAATGAAATGATATATTTCTTTATTGCAAATGATGTTTCACCATTTTTATTGTAATATGAGTTTAATGAAATGATGTATTTCTTTATTGCAAATGATGTATTTCTTTGTTGCAAATAATGTAATTCTTAAAAATGAAATGATGTATTTAACTTATTGAAATGATGTATTAAGATCCGTCTCATAATAAAAAAATAGTGGTACCGTCTCTCAGGATATCAACTCAATTTAAATTAAATAATATTTTACTCGACTCTATTATTATAACTTGAATTATAACAAAAGGCTTTGATATTTTATGGTTTGTTTTAATAGAATCCAAAAGTGGTTTCTTACACCATTCCCCCCTATCATGTTTAGGTACATTTTGACTACCCCTCATCCAAAACCCTATCTCTTCCATTCTCTCTCCCACTTATATCATCCCACCTCTCTCTCTCTCCCTCCTTAAATTATGTATATATATGCGTCCATTTCTCATCCACTTTAATGTAGCCTCACTAACAGGGATGCGGATCCTCTGCAGGGGAGGGGAGGCACAGCACCGTGCTGTGCCCCAAAGCGGCGTCGTTTGGGCAAAGTTTTATTAACTTTGATTTTTCCTTTTTATATTTTTATTCATATATTTGCTTTTCTTCTTTTGTTTTGGCACTATATTTAGAGTTTTATTTTAATATAATAATTGTTAGTTAGTGCCTAACGTGTCACTTATGCACAACGGTGGCAATTGGGTCGGATTCGGGTTGGCACGTCGAATCTTACCTATTTAATTTCAGGTTGACCAAAAAATGATTTATGTTAAAAATTAATATTAATTTTTATTCTTATTTTATTTATTTTATTATAACATCTATATAATATAAACAATAATAAAAATATAAAAAATTATATTTGTCATTTTTTTTAAATATTATATCTCATTAATTATTCTATTTATTATAATTTTTAAATAATTCAAATAGAAATTTTATTATAGGATATTATTTAAATTAAATCTCATTGTGTTTTACATGTTTCATTAATTTTATCTTAATATATTATAAAATAAGACATCATTTATTTAATTCGAGTTACATCAATTTTAATTTAATTTTACTTGATATGTTTCTATGTTATACTTATACTAGCGCGCGCACACACATATATATATATAAACAATAATCACAACTTCAACAAAATCATGTGTCATTTTTCAGTAATTTATTATATTTACTAGAGTATTTTTTAAATAACACAATTTTGCTATCTCTAATGAGAAAATGGTTGAATCAAAACTCATAGAATTTGTGTTAGGTATATTTCTTTTTATTTTTATTATATATGTATATATATATATATATGTTATAACATATTAGATATAATATTAATGAATAATCAAACATATTTAAAAAAATTCCTAAAAATGCAAAGATATATATATATATATATTAATATTGTAAAATAAAACAACATATATTTAATTCGCGCATCGCGCGGGTGTAAAGCTAGTATACCATTAATTTAAAATTGATTAATTTTACGGGTTATTCGGATTACGTGGGTCAACCCGAAACTAATCCAAACCCAACCCAAAATTTAATTGGGTTCGCGGGTTCGACCCAAAACTGACCCAACATTTAAATGAGTTAACCCAACCCGTTAATATCGTGTTAGATTTAGGTCGAATTGTCGGGTTGAGCCAGAAAATGTCGCCCCTACCAGCACAATTGTTGTTTTATTATTATATTCTTTTTTAACTTAAATATTATACACTTGAATATGAGGTATTTGACAATTATATTCTTTTGTATTCATAAAATAAATTTTTATTATAAAAGAAACACTAATTAACAATTATTATTATCATAAAACTAGAATTATTAAAATGTTGAAAAGTAATGAAAGAAAAAAAGCGATTGAATGAAAAGGAAAAAACAAAAATAAATACAAATAAAAGAGAAAAGGAAAAATAATGAAAATTGATACGTGTCACTGTTTTGAGGGGGCACAGCAGGGTGCTGTGCTTCCCCTCCCTGCAGAGGATCCGCATCCCACTAACAGGCGCTCCAACAGTTTTCTCAAGAAACACAAACCTGTAGTTAAACTATACCCAGAAAAAAAATAATTAAAAAAAAAATGATGTCTATGAATCTCGCTGATGCTTGGGTTCAAAACCTCTCCATTGTCAAGCAACCACAGCCCTCGAAATCCTTCGCCGGAGTGATCCACCACCCGAGATTCGAACCCATTTTGGTCAAATCAAGGAGGCCCACAACCTCCCTGGGCGTCTATGCCGTCCTCACCGGCGAAGAAGCGAGAATAGCCACCAAGAGAGATGAAACGCCCTTCAATTTCAACGCCTATGTCGTCGAGAAAGCAACCCACGTGAACAAGGCTTTGGACGACGCTGTGGCGGTGAGGAACCCCCCGATGATCCACGAGGCCATGAGGTACTCCTTGCTCGCCGGCGGCAAGAGGGTCCGCCCAATGCTCTGCGTCGCCGCCTGCGAGGTGGTGGGCGGCCCCCAGGCGGCGGCGATCCCCGCCGCCTGCGCGGTGGAGATGATCCACACTATGTCCCTCATCCACGACGATCTTCCTTGTATGGACAATGACGACCTCCGCCGCGGCAAGCCCACCAATCACAAAGTCTTCGGCGAGAACGTCGCCGTGCTCGCCGGTACAAATCCCTCACAATTTTGTCTTTTTTATTCAAAGTTTTGTGTTTATCTCACTAAGTCTTGAATCTTTACTCTGATTAGGTGATGCTTTATTGGCCTTTGCGTTTGAATTCGTTGCTACCGCCACCACAGGGGTGGGACCGGAGAGGATTCTGGCGGCGGTGGGGGAGTTGGCGAAGGCAATCGGGACGGAGGGGCTGGTGGCGGGGCAGGTGGTGGATATAAATTGCACCGGCGATCCAAACGTGGGACTAGACACATTGGAATTCATACACATACACAAGACTGCCGCATTGCTGGAGGCCTCTGTAGTTTTGGGGGCTATTTTGGGTGGTGGAAGTGTTGAACAAGTTGAGAAGTTGAGAACTTTTGCGAGGAAGATTGGGCTGCTGTTCCAAGTGGTGGATGACATCTTAGATGTGACGAAATCGTCGGAGGAGTTGGGGAAGACGGCCGGAAAGGACCTTGCCGTCGACAAGACGACTTATCCGAAGCTGCTGGGGCTGGAGAAGGCTATAGAGTTTGCTGAGAAGCTGAATGAGGAGGCCAAGCAGCAGCTGCTGGATTTTGACCCGCACAAGGCCGCGCCGCTGGTGGCGCTGGCCGATTACATTGCTCATAGGCAGAACTAGTTTGCTTGCTCTGCCTTGCCTTGATCTTTGTTGTAGAAAAAACTTAGATTCTGCAATACAAAAATATCATTGCTATTCTTTCTGCTGTAACAAGTGGATGTCATCTTCTCTTAACTAATGCTCTCTTCCTCATCCCAGGTGGTAATCTTCACGGCTATCTACCGCAATTTTTTGTTTTTGGAGTTTATGAAATTATAATCACATTTTTTTTTTCATTCATGAAATTCTTTCTTACACTATTTCTATTTTTTTTAGGGAAAATAATTTTTATATTAAGTATAATAAAAACTAGCAACATCAATCAGTAAATTCAAAAAATGAGAAATTTTCATTTTTTTTTCGAGAGAGATTTTAAGTAACAAACTCGGCCAAATAGATTTTTTTTCATTTTAAGCATAAAAATTTCTTAAAATAGATATCTTTTAAGCACTTTGAACTAGAGCTCAAACTCACGGGATATTATCAAGTTCCTCATCCAAACCTACCATTATTACTACAACAATGATTGAATTAGAAAATATCATAATTGGGTGAATGATTTGCTCCATTCAAAGAAGGATTCCATGCAAGACGACTAGAACTCCAGCTTGGGAGGCCGATTCAGTTGGTGATAATGGTCACGCCATTGTTGCAACAGTTTTTCCTTTAAGATTGCTAACAATTGCCCTCATTCTAAATTTGTTGATCTCAAATTAAATGTTACATCAACATCGATATGAAATGTGCCACAAAACGGGCACTGTCATCGTTTATCTACAAGTTGTATTATGATAGAAAACGAGTTTATAAACATAAGGATGAAAAACTCGTATTGGTTTGTAGTTTCTGTATATTTTACAATATTACAGTCTCTATATAAGAGAAAAGATGAACAAAGAAGGAAAGAAATACAAATGGAAAAGATCAATTCCTAAACTAATTTGATGCAGTAAATTCTACTTTCCTTCTTAATCTGATCTCACAATAATCTATTTCCAACACTCCCCCTCAAGTTAAGTTACGGGATTTCCGATACATAACTTGCCGAGAACATACGAGAAACTCCTTGAATCAACAACCTTTGTCAGAATATCAGCTAGTTGATCCTTGGTAGCAACATATGGAAGTGCAACAATCCCTTCCTCAATTGTCTCCTTTATAAAATGCATGTCAACTTCTACATGTTTAGTTCGATTATGTTGCACTGGATTTTCAGAAATGCTGATGGTTGCTTTGTTGTCACACATTAAACGACATGTCTTACCGGAGTACATTCCCAACTCGGATATCAACTTCTTCAGCCACAAAATCTCAGTGAGGCCACTCTTAATTGCTCTGAACTCAGCCTCAGCACTGGATAACACCACAACTCTCTATTTTATACTCCTCCAAGATATCAGATTCCCTCCAACAAGGGCAAAGTAACCAGACATGGACCTCCTGTCCACGGGATTTCCCGCCCAATCAACATCGGTATAGGCATGTATCTCCAGATGACCCAATTTTGAAAAAGAACTCCATAATCGAAAGTTCCCTTTAGATTTTGCACAATTCTCAAAGCAGCTCCAAGATGGTCTGTTTGAGGCTGATGCATGAACTGGCTCACCACTCCTACAGCATATGAAATGCCTGGCCGCGTATGGGCAAGGTAGATCAATTGTCCTACAAGGCGTTGGTACTGCCCTTGATAAGCTAACTCAGCTCCTTCCTTAATTTGTAGCCCAAGCATGATTGACTGCCATAGGTGTAGTAGTCGGCTTGCAATCAAGCAACTCTGTTTTTGTAACAAGGTCCAGTGTGTACTTTTTTTACTTAAAAAAAATCCCCCGCTTGGACTGAAGCACCTCAATCCCCAGAAAATACTTTAGCTTTCCCAAGTCTTTCATCTCGAATTCTTTGAAGAGATGTTTTTTAAGTTCAGCAATTTCCTCCTCATCATTTCAGTCAAGATCATGTCGTCGACATATATGATGAGACATGTGATAAGTTCTCCTCTCCGCTTTATGAATAAAGTGTGGTCAGAATTACTCTGATGATAGCCATACTTTTTCGTTACAGATGTAAAGTGCCCAAACCAGGTCCTAGGCGACTATTTTAGCCTATACAAGGTCTTTCACAGCCTACACACCTCATTTTCCTTAAATTCATGAGAGAATCCCGGTGGTGGTTCCATGTATATCTCCTCCTCCTCCTTCAACACCCCATGCAAGAATGCATTGGTAACGTCGAATTGATGTAGCATCCAGTCCTTGTTGGCAGCAATTGATAACAACACTCTGACAGTGTTCATCTTCGTAACAGGATAAAATGTTTCAACATAATCTACTCCATATGTCTGAGTGTAACCTTTTGCTACCAGTCTAGCTTTGTATCTTTCAATAGAACCAACGGGCTTTCTCTTGATGGCAAAGACCCATCTACATCGTATTAGCTTCTTACCAGCACGAAGCTGGCATTTTTCATATGTTGAAGTACAAGCTAAGACATTCATGTCCTTCAGGATAAACTCCTTCCAATGTGGACATTCAAGTGCCACTATTTCATTTGTCGGGATAACCTCAGTATATAAGGCATCATCATAAGCAAAAGCATCTTTTGACAAGATTTTTTAGTCAGAGAAGTAACAGGATACCGAGATCCTCTATTGATTTTGTCTGGTGAATATTGCTGAGGCGGAATGCCTCGAGAGCTCCGAGGTGGGAGCACATACTTCTAAGAGTTTTCAGGAGATTTAACATGATCAGGATTCTGAATACTCTCAATTTCAGAAGATGCATCAGGAGACTCAACAAATTCTTCTACGAATATTAGTTCAGGAGAGGAGATTGGAGATGATTCTGAGATTTGGTTATGTTCTCTGTTAGGAACGTGTTCAGTTGGTAAATGATGACTAGATAGAGAATCAACTGATGATGGAAATCTGATTGGAAGAGCCAGCTTAGCGGGTCTGTCCAACTACCATTTATTTTATTAATGTTCTCTCCCCCTGACCGCTAATACGGGAATGATATAATAATTCAGCTTCTAGGAAGGTACAATGAATGGTGGTAAGAGTTTGTTGGGTTTTTGGATTATAGCAGCGGTAGCCCTTTTGGTTTACCCCATACCCCACAAAGACATATTTCTTTTGCCCGGGGAGCAAATTTATGATGTTCATGGGTAGGTATATGAACAAAGACGGAGCTCCCAAACACCCTGGGAGAAAGTGTTAGGGAACTCGAAATGGCTACAGTGGTAGAGAGCTGATGTAAGGGTGTTTGAAGGTTGAGGATTTTTGTGGGTAGGCGATTTAGAAGAAATACGCTGATAGCGACAGCTTCTGGCTAAAGAAAAGTGGGAATCCAAGATTCAAGCATCATAGGTCAAGTCATTTATAGGATGATTCTTTTTTTTCTTTCTACTACCCCATTCTGTTAAGGTGTATATAGACATGATGTTTGGTGAATAATTCCATTTTGTTGGCAAAAGTTTTTCATAAACGAGTTTACAAATTCTCCTCCATTATCAGAGTGAAGAATTTGGATAGTTTGATGGAATTGGGTTTGTATCATTGTGAAGAAGTGGGTAAATTTGTCGTAGACTTGTGATTTATTTTCAAGGAAATATACCCATGTCATCCTAGAATAGTCATCCACAAACAAAAGGAAATATCTAAATGTATGTCCACCTAAAATGGGAGATGGACCCCAAGCATCGGAATGAATAAGGGAAAAGGCAGATTGAACTCTAATATTTTTAGTACGGAAAGACTGTCTGTGGCTTTTAGCAAAAACACAAGAGTCACAAGAAAAGGTTTTATTCTTAGCAAAAATAGGGAAAAATAGTTTTAAATAACCGGTAAAGCTCCACTAGTAAGCATCACAGTCCCATTCTGAGCAGTCCTATCTACATAGTACAGTCCCCGTGCCTCAATGCCATGTCCAATGATCCTCTTTGTCTTGACATCTTGAAGAACACATGAAACAGGATCCATAAGTATTTTGCAATTCAGTTCCTTAGTGACATGACTAATAGACAAGAGTTTATGAGAGAGTGTGGGTCATAGAGACAATTTGGTAATCTCAAGGTAGGAGAAATTTCTATAGTACCCGATCCCCCAAAGTAATAAGATCCGTACTGGCAGTTTGAACATGAATTTTATTTAATTGTGAAGGGTTTAGAGAATCTGTTTATCAAAAGACATAGTATCTGTTGCCCTACAATAAAAAATCCAACCCATAGACTTATTCGACAAGACAGTATTAGATTGACTTATAGCTGGACAAGGGTATTGTTGTAATTTATCAAGTCTAGTGGGCAAAATAGAATAAATGGAATTTGAGGGGGCAGAGTCTAAATATGTTTGGGGATCAAATTGCATAGAAGGAAAATCTAAAGGACTAAATTGCAAAATTTCCTTATTTAAATAAGACATAGGGTTTGACTCACCCTATGCCTGTATATTGTGGCTGAGGCGCACTTTCTCCTCCTCGCTGGATTATCGCCGGACCGGTCTGAACTCCGGCAATAGCAGCACCACCATATACAATCTCCTCCTCCTCTATATTCGGTTTCTCAGAATTTTGAGAGATAGAGCTTGCCCCTGTTCCAATTCTGCCATTCTTCCCACCAGTGATTTGGGTTTTTTGGCGCTGGACTTGTGGTTATCCTCCCACCAGTCGGGATAACCCACAAGTTAGAAACACATGTCCCGGGTGTGACCCTTCATCTCACAATGGGTACAAAATAGCTTGGTTTTGTCAACTTTGGCTCGCGATCCATTTTGGTGAGATGCTCCACCGGAGTGAGCAAGGGCAGGCCGTCTGTTTTGATGAGTTAAGAGGCCGAATCCAACTCCTGAATCCCCTATTTGGTTTGGCTGCAATATCTGCAGCCTTGCTACTTCTCGCCGGACCTTGGAGAAAGCCGATTCCGCTGTTGGAATCGGGCTATCTTTGAGCACATCCCTCCTTATACCATCAAATCTGGAATCGAGACTAGATAAAAATTGATAAAGGCTCCATTGAGATACGAGTTGGCATATTTCTTAATGCCTTTCTTACAGCAGTCCATGGGGTTTTCATCTCTCTGGTCAATATTGAGCCACACACTCTGAAGCTCACTCGAATCATCTTCAATACTCCGATCTCCTTGAATAACTTTGTTTGCTTTTGTCTCTAGGTCTTAAATTTGAAAAGGGTCGGACCTAGCTCCATAGGTGATAGTAAGGCTCTCCCAGATTTCTTTTGACGATTGGTGTTGTGCAAAGTTCGACACAAGTCTGCCCTCCATGTTTTGAAGAAGCCAGGAAACACCATCAAATCCGATTCTTCCCATTTCGAATATTCTGGTTCACCTTGTTTCAGAGGTGCAGGAGTTCCAGTGATGTGGTTTAGCTTTCCTCTGCCCCCAATTGCGACTTTCATTAATCAGGACCAGAGGGGAAAGTTTTTTGCCCGTCCAGTTTGAACCCAAAGTTTATGTTCTCTGTACGAAACATGTTTGCAAATTTGTTGGATAGCTCTTCATTTTGGTCTGACATATTTGGTATGGTTTCAGGTAAGGATGATTTGGATTGGATGCTTGATCTGGTTTTGAAGGTTTTGGTTGTGGCGATAATGAGCCTAGTTTCTACACTTGCTCTGATGCCATGGTAGAAAACGAGTTTATAAACATAATGATGAAAAACTCGTATAGGTTTGTATTTTTTGTACATTTGATTTACAATATTACAGTCTCTATATAAGAGAAAATATGAACAAAGAAGGAAAGAAATACAAAAGGAAAAGATCAATTCCTAAGCTAATTTGATGCAGTCAATACTACTTTCCTTCTTAATCTGATCTCACAATCTTCTATTTCCAACATATTACAAGCAAAAAATTACTTTTTTTATTCTCTCGAACTTCCTGAAAAGTCTAGCTCAGTAACACCCTTGTTTTTCTCTGACGGGTTCAATCTCATTGTCTTTCATATTTACATTTACGAGCTACAAAGTTATGAAAATGATGTATCCATGAGAAACCAACTTCTTCCAACTCTTAAGATGCTTCCAAGATATTTGCGATAATTGTACCCAATGAATTTTTAGGAATTTCTGAGACAGTTCCAGGATAAACTGTCGGTGTAGGCTGCAACATACGCAGTAATAAGCATCTTATCTTGGATTGCTTGGTATGCTGGTGTGGGGCACACATTGATAAGGACCTAAGTCGAGATCGATTCTTTTATCTGACATTAAAAGAATCTAGATCTCTATGGCTTGACGAGATCCTAAGCCTAAATGAAGGTACAGAAGTATATGCAGATTGTGTATTACTTTGAGTTGCAGTGAAAGGCTCTAGTTGAGCTTGTATATCTGTATCTTGGGTAATAGCAGTTTGTGTATGACTGTCTGGTACTGGAACTAGGTAACCACATCCAGTATAGGATGGTGACATTCCCTGAACAGCTTAAAAGGTTCGCTATGCTAAGTCCTGCAGGCTGATTAAGTTCAAGCATAAGTGAAAAGGTTTGAGTGGATTGATTCAGGAATATAAGATGTTAATTAATTAAATAGCTTGTCAGAGCTTAAATTAATTAACGAATGTCTGTAACCTTAAATGTGGGGATATACCGAGCCCATGCAACCCGTACCTTAAAACGTGATAGCAAATAGGTAGGACAGTATTGATTCTCTGGTGGAATGAATCAATATTAATTAATTAATTATATTCTGGGTTGAATATGAGAATTAATTAATTGATAGGCCTTATTTGCTATTTGCATTTTGGTCCCTGGTCTGGCCCATGAAACTCAAGCCCAATAGAAGTCCAGTATTTTCCTATAAATAGGTCTCAGTTCCTCAGATCACAACACACCACAAGATCATAAGTTGCACACAACAAACCAGGTTTTGGGAGCTGTGGTGATCGACTAAGATCTGAGAACGAGGAGGAAATTCTTTTACTCAACCGGGCAAGGAATCTGAAGGGAATCTTCACCAAATATTCAAATTGAGTTGGGATACAGATCAGAAGATCAGATCAGGAGGATTTTTCTTCTTCTCTCTCTCCTTGTTTTTCGAAAATATCATTATTATTTTCATAGATTAATTTCCTCAGCCTGTTAGGAAATTAAATCTTTGTGCGTGGGAAAAGATCAAGAGGAATCTCCGCGCACTCGTTCTTCAGAGTTCATCAATCCAGGTATTCCGCATAAACCTTCTTATGCATAATAATATAGGAGCATGCTAGGATCATTCATAGGCATAGCAATTTGTTTTTGATATTCTAATTAACGATCCTTGGCAAACGGACTTCGTAATTTAATTCACGAATTCCTTCATATCAATGTTTGGCTGTCGGACTCAAAGCAAACTCTCAGATAACCTTCCTTTTTGACAATGATAACTCCGTACAGGCATGCCAATGCCTCCGTTGTTTCCACATCAACACAAGTAGTTATCACCTTGGAAGTAATTGGGTTACCTGTTCAATTCTTGAAGATTCCTGTCATCCTTTCTGTGCCATCCGGATCAAGAAATGCATTTGAATTGAATTTTATCCAGCTCTCTATGGGTGCATTTGAATTGAATTTTATCCAGCTCTCTATGGGTGGCTTCCATCTTGTATCATCTCTACATTGCGCCACATGCTAATTTGGTTGTAATACTGCTTAAAAAACTACGTTTCATATTATATGGTTCTAGGGGGTACTCAAATGAGTGAAAACTAGTCATTTATGCTTTTCTTTTGTGTTGAAAAACTCTACTTTTCATGATTTTCTAAGAGTGTAATCTTTGGCTCGACCCATTTAACATCCGAGTCAATTTTAAGTTGAACACGCAAAAATCAATTAAAATTAGGGTCGGGTTCGATTCAATTACGTAACCCGAATGACACACAAAATTAATTAATTTTAAAATTTAATTTTATAATTTAGTTTTATTTTTTATTTACTATTTTATTCTTTTAATTTATGAATACATTAAATAGATATTCAGATTTTAAAAAATATGGTTGATAAAAAAAATTCAAACATTTAATCTTTTTGTATTTGGATTTACTCGTGTAATAATTATATTTATTATTGAAGAATTATAAAACTACTCAACTATTCCTACAATGAATTGTATTTGTATTTGTGATTTTTTATTAAACATGTAATGTTGATTAAGGTTAATTTTCAAAATAATTATATAGGTCATTTCGAGTCAATTTCGGGTCAACCTAAAAATAAATAGGTTGTATTTTGGTTAACTTTTTAGACCCGAAAACTAATCGAATTGGTTCGGATTGATTGTAACGTGTTACTATCATGTTACAACCCGACCCGCCAACTCGAACCAACCTAATTGCCTTTTCTTTCCACTTTAGAAACTTCACCTTCTATTTTTTTTTTTTTAAATTATATATTGGGACTTTAAATATTTTGTTTTCTTTTCTCTCTATAAGATGTTTAGTAGAATGCAATTTACATTATAGTTGGATAATTTAATAAAGTACCATTGACATATATTCTTAGTTTTGTAAAAATTCAATATATTTTTTTCTAAAATTTCTTTTTTTACAATTTCCCAAATAAAATCTTATGATTTAATATTTTCAAATATTTAGGATTTGATCTTAAATCTTAAGAAAATCATGTTTATCTAAACTCAAGAGAACCTTATTCCTTAAGTAAAGGGATATATTTTTAAATCTTTTGTATTTTTATTAAAGATCTTTTAAATATATACTTTCACATCATATTTCACACATAAAGAAAGATGTGAGAAGTATTTGATAGTTCCAAATCAGAGTATATGTGGGCACTTAATTAGGTGTAGGCCCAAATTAATGGTCGTTAACTCCGGAGGAGTCAGTTGCCAGTTAAAATGTTTACATCAAGCAAGTTTAAAGGTTCAATTACAGTTATACTTTAACAACTTTGAGTTGTCAGACTTCAAACCCAGTTAATGAAAGCAGTTAAAGAACAAGATTACTTATAGTGGTTTGAATGCTAAACGGTCCTAAGTCCACTCTTCCTTCTCCATGAAGGAAAATCACTAAATTCAGTTGTGCACAATAATTTAATTTTAGGTTATAAAATCAGTTATTGTCTAATGGATAGCTTTAGTTGCTCTCGATCACATGCACTAATACGATCCAAGCCTAACCATAAAAGAAATTATCATGAGATCGATGCCACATGTACACGCATGTGAAAGCTAAACAAACAAAGGTGAAAACTCAACATCTTTGAAGTCGACCCTTAAAGAACAATAAACAATAACAAAATTGAACCCCTATGACCCAACGGGCAACTCGCCTCAAGAACATGAATATAAGTGAAGATGCCATAAACGTATGCAAAAGTCCAACTGATAAGTCGATAAAGAATTTCATGATTACCCACAAAAATTTACGAGCTCTCAAAATAGAGAAAATAACTCACACGATTTTATTTATATAAAAACTCAATTAGAACAAGAATAATTAGCCCTACTTGTGGGAAGAAAATAAATCTCTAATTCTAATCAAGTTTGGAAATCAAATCTAATCAACTTATCCAAAAAGCAAATCAAATATATCTAATGATAAAATAAAATCAAATCTAATATTTATAAATTTGAAATTAACCACCAAATCCAATAAAATTAAGTCTTAAAAATCTTTAAAAATAACTAAAACATTTTTTAATTATTTTGAATCTTACCAAAATCGTATTGCTCTGCAATTGTTGGAGCTTTACCAGAATGCACTTCCTAGACTCATCCTTCTGTGGTTGGAGTTTCTATTCTCTCCTTGAACGTCAATCAAATTGTTCAAAACAGTTTGGAAGTCTCAAAGTCCAGCCGAATGTGTAGTTCACTTGAATGAAAATCTTTTAGTAGTTGATTCTCTCTTCAAGCATGTATTTATAACCATCACTTTGAATTGTAGCCATTGTGAGCATCCCAACTTTTGCAGGCATCTGTTGGTGTACGATCTACAACTTTACCTTGATTTTTAGGCTTTTGTCCAGCGGTCAATGAATATTCTTTTTTAACTTGTGTGTAAAACAAGTTTATCTGATTCCCAAACATGGTATTCAATTCGAGAAAGGTCAGCTCTGAATATTCTTTGAGATGTTAGCTCTTCTTCTTTTGTCTGGTCTCAATCGTCTTCTAGAAAAATGGAGATGATAGTGTCAACAGACTTGTCGAAATAATAATACATTATATGGAGTCTTAGTTGTGCTTGCCCTTTGTTTCGTCAGTTCTCCCTCTCTCAGTTATCAGCCCTTCCTCATAGATGGTCCATTGCGATTCTCTTCGTCTCAAAGTTTTAAGTTGACCAGTTATTGGTATCTTGAACTTGATCTCTTCAAATTTTGAGCTCTTCAGCCTTTAGTTCTCCGCGCGCCTAAACTATTACAACTCTTCAACCTATACAAGATTTACAATCTAAAATTTCTTCTAACTTATCAACTTTAAAGGTTTTCAAAAATTATTCATAACATTTTACCCTTTTGATGATGTAATAACCCTATAACACTAAGTAGAGAAGGGGCTGAAAGAGCTGAAGTAGTGGTTAGCTGGAATGATTTTGCAATGTCTTCATAACTGTAGTTGATCAGCTATGGACATCTCCAAAATAGATCTTCGTTCTTCAGCCTAAGTCATTACAAGTCTTATAACCTGTACAAGATTTACAGTATAAATAAGATGAGGTCTAATTAAGTCAACTTTATACAACATGATAGTTGGTTGATGATTTTTGACATATCATGGAAACTTATGCAAAATTCCTAATGATTTTCACCATTTTTATGACGTCAAAATGATTTGACAAAAAGAAGAAAAGGGGGTTACAGACTTAGTTGTCAACACAACGAGATTAAGGCCAAATCTTGGGACTCCTGAGATAAGTTACAAAAGGTTCCTGGTATAACTGTGTCAGTGACCACGACTACTCGATGTCCTCAATCCTTTTGAATTGTCATTGACCATCGAAGGCCCACCTTGCAGTAGTCATGGGTTAACCAAGGGTTCAATTATGTTCCCCCGGGTTGTGGTTGTGACCCTTGTCTAGAAGGTCGTGATGGGAGACTCCCATTGGCCTCACATTTGCATAGTTGGGTAAATATCGAGAGTTTCCAGTTGCTTTCGGCTTTAGCTTGATTTGTAGATTCCATTCAATTTCTCACCATGGTTTGACTTTTCCCCTCAACAATAACCTTATGTCTTCAGCTAAGTCGTTAGAGTCGGTTGAAGATAAACAAAAACAATTAAAAAATTAAAATCAATGGTAGAATATTGTGAAAAAATATGACTATTTTGGGTCCCGAATTTCATGATAGCTTGCTAATTATTCACAGGTTGCCTTATCTTTGAGGGTCATGTCCCTGTTCAATAGTGGTGCATGAATTATCCCACCAAGGAGCGTGGGATGTAATGGACTTACGGCCCATTGGTTCAAAGGTAGCAACTCACATGAACTCTTCGTAAGATATCCTGATGGCCCATCCGCTCATCGGTTAGAGGGATTAAACCCATCCACACAAGCAATGCCCTTCCCCGAAGCGGGGAATTCATTAAAAGATGTTTGTATGGGCGAGAGGAAGCGAGCCCCTTTCCCATGTCGAGGGAGTGGACTCTTGTTATTGACAAATTCAGACATACAAGTTTGGTATATGGAACGCCTGGCTGATCAAACTACATTACATTTTGAGATATTTCTTTGGTCGGTGTTTCTCAGGTTTACCATGCATTGTTCAAAGTTTCAAACATCTCGTGGGTAGTTCGGCATGCCCGGGGGCAAATGGACCCTGCAAAAGGGTTTGCGGGCTGCAGGTTGATTTGATTTCCAGGGCAGTTGTAAAGGACCCTAGAGCGGGTCCCCTGTTCGCATGGGGATCGGTTTGACCCGTAGAATAGTCACAACTGGATTCTAAGGTGAGCCCCCTGTCCGTGAATTGACGATTGCTTTTATCCTCAGAGTAGTCATACCCCGACTCTAGAGAAAACGTCATACAACACTACGTGTTTATTTGAAATATAATTTTCTCGAATCTTTATCCAATGAAATCTAACCAACAATTTTCTCGGAGTGAAAAATGAATCCAAAATGGATTAAACTAAAAACAAGAAGGCCATGATAACATAAACTATCCACGACAATTTAAATCTATCCACAATAAAATAAATAATTATGCATATTTATTTAGTCATAATTTATTTACCGATATAGCCAAAGAAAAAAAGACACCATGGCTCTGATATTTATTGTAGGAAATAAGTCTACAACAGACAACGTGAATTGTCTTCTATCGTTTTTCTTTCCCATGGATCGTTCTAAGAAATTGTATCGAGGGGCGATGTGCTGATTAAGAAGATTGACACTGCTGACAATCTTGCTGATCCGTTTACAAAGAGCTTGCCGCAGAAAGTTTACGAAAGACAAATTCGTGAGCTGGGTCTGAGGTGGATGCCGACCACTGATAGTGGTTAAAGTGACAGCAGACTAGATAGACGGACTGTATACTCTGTAATAGCTTAGTTATGCTTTGAGTATAAGTGGGAGATTGATGAGTTTTGTATACTGAAAGCATTTATTATAATGAGTAAACAACGGTTTATTTCTCCTATCTGTTAACAATCTTACATGTATGAACATTGGTATCCTCTTGTCTCACCGATAGGGACAATCATACGGCGTGTTGTAGATCGCAGAAGACAGTATGATCACTTGACCTAGTGAGACATAAACCTGATCACAGCCGAGACAGCGTATGAGGATACATCTGTCCGGATGGCTGCGGCATTGTCGGAATAAGTAGTCTGTCTTGGTTACTTGACATGCTGGTACGCAGAGGTGGCGTATTTATGGACCTCAGTGAGATATATTCGTCTGTCTGACATCAGCGAATAAAAGATCTAGTTATATTGATTGAGTCCAAACCCTAACGAAGGTTCAGGGGTTTGCACGGGTTAACTGTTGCTTTGACCTGCCTTGGTGGAGAGCCTAAGTAACGTGCTCGTATATCCACATCTTGGGTAACAGCAGTTCGTGTAGTACCACCTGAGACTGGACTTAGGTAACAATATCCGAGTAATAGGATGGGGACATTCCCTGAGGAGCTCAATAACATTCATCGTGCCAAAGTCCTGCAGGCTGATTAATTTCAGGCACGAGTGATAAGGTTTGAGTGGTACTACTCAGGAATTATAAGATATTAATTAATTGTAGTTAGAGCTTGTCAGAGGCTCCGATTAATTAATGGATGTCCGGTAACCTTAAATATGGGGATTCTCAATTAATGCAACCCGTTCTCATAACGTGGTAATAAAGGGGTAGGTCAGTATTAATTCTGTGGTGAAAAAGAATTAATATTAATGAATTAATTGTGTCCTGGGTTGTGGACTTGGGAATTAATTAATTTATAGGCCCACTTTATTATTTGCATTAGGTCCCAGGACTGACCCAATTAAATATGCTGAATTGAGCCCAAAATGGCCCATTAGGGTTTCCAACCCTAGGTCTATAAATAGACAGCTCTCTCTCATAAGTTGTAACACAGTTGAAACACAAACCCTAGAGAGAGAGTGAGGGGCGCCGATTTTGGGAGTTCAAAGGAGGAGAATTTTGATTCTGGTCCTGCTCAGAATACAGATCTACGGAGTCCTCACCAGTAGTAGATCTGAACATCATTGGGACACAGCCATGATGATCTAATCTGGAGAACAGATTTCTCTTCTCTTGTCTCTTTGATTTTCGATTTTAATCTAGAAATTAGATCTCTAATTTCTATTTCCGCAGATTAAATCGGATCGCGTGGTTGAATTGGGATTTGGAATTCAAACGCGAAAGATCGGTTCAAACTCGACGGAGTTACGGTAAACCCTAAATCCACAATTCTTCGTATTAAATTCATAGGAGCATGCTAGGGTTTTGAGAATTTTAATTATGAGCAATATCCATAGATCGATCCGGTTCAGTTTGGTTTTGGTGATTCGGTTCACGGAAAAACCCTACATGAACTCCAGCAATTGATTTCTTTTAGGATTGGCATTCCTAAAAATTTGATCTTCTTATTTGTTCATTTTCTCCTCGGGAATCTGGTGAGGATGCGCTACCGAGTTCCACTGAATCCAAAAGATATCTTCTTCTTTCAGTGGAGTCGCCATTGATGTTCCTCTCTCTTTGTCTAATCTGTTATGTTGATTAAACTGTATTGTGAGGTTGTATGTAGATCAGAGAGAAGAACGCCTTATATAATGTTAGAAACCCTAATTCTAATGGGCTCAGAGCAGTGTGTGAGTCATATCAAGGATCAAATAAATAATAAAGTGGACACTCTTTATTAATTAATTCCCATGATCAACTCACAGCATAATTAATTAATAAAATATTAATTTGTTTCACAAAATTAATTAATGTTGACTCACACGTTATTAAGAATGAATTGCATTTACTTGGATGATACACATATTTAAGGTTTCAGACATTCATTATTTAATTTGAAATATGCAATAGCCACAACTAATTAATATCTTGATTTCCTGAGTAGTACCACTCACCCTTTTTCACTTATGCTTAATCAATGATTTGGCCTGCAGGACTTTAGCATAAACAACTTCATGAGCTTGTCAAGGAATGTCATCATCCTAAATGGGTATACTTACCTACATGTCCAACGTAATATGTCCATACACTAGGGATGTCAAGTTAGTCCTAAACTCGCGGGTTGGCCCGATTTACCTGAGCTAAATGTGGGTTATGATCGAAATATTTTGGCCCCAATAGCCCAGTCCTGATTGACCCTGTTAGGTGTTGATGTAAAAATCCCACCTTAAATTGATGTTTTGATGTGTCAAAAACTATATACCAAAGTCTAGGTCTTAGAGTTATTACCTCATGTAATCCTTGTATAGGATGATCGAGTTGTAATAGTCTAGGAGAAGAGATTTGCCAAAATTGTGGTACAGTTTTGAAGAAGACGCCATTCAGTTGAGATAACTGTCAAACATAAAGGACAAAGAGCAGCAGAGCAGAGCAAATGGTACGAAAAACTGCGCAGATAGTTTTTTCCTGTCGAAGCTTGGATATTCAAGAAAATTGTGGATTCAGTGCTTACAAAGAAACTATCGAGAGGTGCTCACAGTTTCAGACCAGGACAGTTTCGCGTCAAGGAATGCGTACATAGCAAGATGCAGATCAGTCGAATAAGAACTCTAAGGAAGTCAATGATAAAAGACAGTCAGACACTCAGTTGCGACTGGCGTACAACATTGTTCGGTGTCTGACACATCAAGTACGAACTGCCCTGCAAATCAGGACAGTGTTGCAGAAAATGTATAGATTCATGCGACCTTTTCAGAAAAGGATGGACTATGATTGGGATGTGTTCCTATCTACTGTGATAACAACAACATAGTTTCTATCTCGAAGAATCCAGTTCTACATTCCAGGACGAAGCACATCGATATTCGTCACCATTTCATTCGAGATCATGTTGAGAAGGAAGATGTCTCGGTGGAATACATCAGAACTGAAGATTAGTTAGCGGACATCTTTGCCAAACCGCTACCAGAGGCTCGTTTCAAAGTGTTATGCACTATGCATCAAACTAGGTCTTCTAGAGTTTGATGGAATCTCAAGAGAAGAAGATGATAATTGATTGATTCAATTCTGTCAAACTGTACGAGTTAAAGTCTTTTGTTAAGTCAGTTACAAGTTGTTAATGTTTTAGTTTGTTGAAGACACAGAGAAAATAAGAGCTCATTCATTAAGATGGATACAAGGATACAAGTCATCCCAACATTTAGTCAACCACTGAGTGGAACATTAAGTCATGACAAGTTTATTAGAGATCAACTCAGTTCAGTTGTACACTTGTTAAGATTGGAAACTGAAATTGCGATTTAGATTTCATTCAGAAGAAGATGAAGTACATTACAGCTGAAAGAAAGAAGAAGAGCAAGTACATAACAAGATTTTTTTAACTCAACAACTCATTCAAGGATGAAGACGACGCTGTGGAGGATAATAGTCAGAATCCTCAATACAGGGCCAGCCTGTGAGGAGAGATGGGACCTTTTATTTGAGAAGCCAGCTCAATTGCATTCCGAAAGGAACTGGGGTGTGAGGCACATTCTCAAAGGAATATCGCACTTTGTCAAATACAAAGGAAGCCCAGTCAACCTTTCCTTCGTCAACAAAGGCCATCATCGCCTTTCAGACAAGTGGAGAGAAGTCATGATTCGCCAAAGGATTACCGATGACCATGTGATTAATGATGTCGAAAATTATCCGATCGAGGCATCAATCACCTAGATGAGACCGTCGGATGGAAACTGACTTACGAATTTCTCCATTGATGCCAAGAGGGCCATTTGGGCAATGTAACTTCCTTGAGATAATCCATGACAAGAACGCCATCATGAGGCAGTCTGAAACTGGTTGAGAAGGACTCGGGTGACCAGCAAATCTGTTGACCGTTGATGTTATTGATAATCTCATTATCTTCAGAAATATAGCAGTTACTAGTGAGCACCTTCAACGTATCATCCAAGAATCTTTATGGAGCCCTGGTCACAAATCGCTTAAGGCCCGTTTCTTTGAGATTTCTCATTACCAAGTTATATGTCACCGGGCTTGTCAAGTATTGAGCCTTCAGTCTATACGGATTAAAGATCTTGTTTTTCTCAATGGAAATATCTCTCACTTAAGTCATAACTACTGATTCTGAAAGAAGTTCTTACTTGGATGATATTCTAGGAGATATGAAGGAAATGATATTTATCTCTCCAAGATATAGAATATTTCGTTTTGGATGACTACTCAATGCTCAAAGAAGGGAAGTATTTATGGAGAAGAAATCGCGTGTTGATTCGAAAAGATATCTCTATTAAATTAAATGTGAAACACGACGTCCCAAGAGAGGGCACAACGCTCCACGATTCAGATTCAGAATCTGAAAAGTCAACATAAATGCTTGACAGCTAACGCAAGCCAATCCAGACGATACAAGTGTCCAAAAGCTCAGACGATTCCAGCGCATGACAGTGAACAAACAATTCGAAAAGTACGAATGTTCAGCTAAAGCAGATACGCTTAAGGATTGGAAGATACGAGAGGTCAAGCGTGAACTATTCATTAGTAACAAGATGGATACACAGTTCATACACTAAGGAGTTGAGGAAAACAAAAGATTACATCAGTTTTTTTTTCGGTCAGCATATCAAGACAGTCAGCAACAAGAGACAGATGGCAGATGGAAGCTGTTAAAAAGCGATCAGCGCAGCCTGAAAGGGTAAAAGTCTGTTGGTCCAAGGCGTGAACCTGACGTACCCTCAGCAAAGAAAGGGATCCTCTTCTCAAGGAGCCATCTTAACTGCATACCATATGGAATGGGTTCATCCTGCAAGTTTTGCATGGCCATCTTCAGAAGATCGAAGATGAAGGTAGCCCAATAAACCTCAGCCTGGTCCTCAAAAGCCATCATTGCTCTCCAGACAGGTGGCGTGAAGTTAGTCTGCAGAAGAGGGTTGCAGAGCACCAGCTGATTTATGATGTCAAAGGACACCTGGTGTCGAGGCTGAAGGAATCCACATGGTGCTATTGGACTGAAATCGTTGTCATTACCTCTCCAGTCCCACCAAGCAGACCACTCAGGAGCCGTGTCATCTATTCGATAATGTAACACTGGTATCCCATGATGATGCAGCTGAAACTCTTGAGACAAGACGTCTGCTGACAAGAGGAACTCTACTCCATTGACGCTGAAGGAGATCTCATCCTCAGAAATTTTAGAATTATAAGCGCTTACCTTGAGTAGATCCTGCTGAAAAGAAACAGGGTGCACAGACAGGAAGTGGTCCAGCCCATTAGACTCCAAGTTGTTGATGATTTCGTAGTACACATCTGGTAGTCTCCAATATTCAACATACAACCTCCGATGATTGAAGATCTTATTTCGGGTGATTGTGATCCTAGCCATCTCTTCTACGATGTCAACTGGAGCGGCCATCTTCAAGAAGTGTGTTAATATTCAAGGAAGAGAAAGGAGTTGTTGAACTAATAACCTTCACCTCGTCAAAGGAACATTTATAGAGAGACAATTGAGTAGATCAAAGAACATTGCCACGTCCTCACCACTGGAGGAGATGACCTATCAGATCAAATGCAAAAAGAATAAAGTTGCAATTCAATGCTCAACTACCGTTTCAAGCCAATCTTTACTAAAGATAGCCAATAGGTCAGAAGGCTACGATCTCAGAGTCACTCATGGAATCAAAATCACAATCATGCTATTGTCAGGCGTTGTAAATGTCTTTGAGATAATCTCAAGAACTGATTGACCACTACGCGAAGAAAATTGTCAAGGTTACCATGCCATATGATCAGAGGAGAGATAGTTTCTAACTGGCAAAGGACTACAGATGCTCAGTTTTTCATCTTAAAGAATAGTATCAGACTATTTTATGCAGTGTTTGGATAAGAATGAAGGAGAGAGAAAACAGTCCTACAAAGGTGTGCATTTTCGATTGTGGCGAAGATTTTGGCTGCGCATCACATTAAATGCAGACAGCACAACGGCGAATTACTCGGATCCACGTCAACCTCTCCATTCTCTGCTCTACGGCACGCTAGATGATTTGAACCGACACCTACATCAGCATCAGTCGTTCAAGGCAAAAATGGGTTTTAATCTCAGCCTATGATCTTGATAGAAAATCGATCATCATAATTTCGTAAACCCCTATTGCCGTCATCTTGAACACTCCCCCACTGCTAGTCAATCACTTAAGATATCCAAAGATCTCCAATCCAAGTGTCTCCAGATCAACCATACTTAATCCCTGAATCATGCCGAAAGGGAAAAATCAAATCATGGATACCAACACCTCTGATAATCCCGAACCACTCGTCGTAACTGAGGAGACCTCACAGGACGAACGATTCAAGTTAGTTGATGACATCAGCAACCCCAATTGACAACTTCTAGCATCTCAAGTCGTGAAGGAAAAAATTCTAAACTGGAAAAATTTCTTCTCAATCACCACCGATGAGGTGATTGCTAAAGAGATTGCCACAAAGCTTATAATAGAAGGATTACCGAAGTTTCTAACTACATGTCCGCAGAGGTTCAACCCAAATCGTGTAGCCGAGTTCTATGCAAATGCTACATTTGACGACAACGATCAATTCTTCCTAACGACGGTTTCCTCGAAGGAGATAAAGGTTGATCCTGATCTCATCGCTCAACATCTTCATTTACCAAAGACAGGAGTCCATATCGCCAGCTATCTTCATAACAATAAGGAGGAACTGAAGGCTCACTGGTTAAAATGGAAAAATCCCGAGGTCAATGGAAAATTTAGACCCGCGACTAAGGTATCTGAACTGAACCCATCTTATAAGACACTCAGTGAGATCGCGCTGAGAATGATCTATTGTGGGATTGGATCTCTATCTGAGCTAAGCTGTCCCAAATACTCCTTGATGATGGTTCTTGATGACTGCCCCGATGGAAATTGGGCAACGTACATTTTTGGGCGATTACTTGATAATGCGAAGAAGAACAAAGACATTCTAATGAAAGGGGAGTTCTCTTCGTGTGTCAGCTTTGGCTTGAAGGTTAGCTACCTTCTTGAGAGTCTTCTGGGAATGCAAGATGAAGGAGAAGATATCATACCATCCGACTTTATTCCACCAAAGGATCAAGTCTATCGATTGATTCAAGAAGATAAAGAGGATGACAGTTTTGACAACAATGAAATAGACGCTGAGACAACTGAGGATCTTGCTACCATTCCGCCAGTTCGACCTGTTGAAGGTTCCAGGAAACCAAAGAAGACAGGCACCTCCGCTCAAAAGCCTGAACAAAGGCGAAATAGGAGAAAGAGGAACCAAACAGAGATGAACTCTGGAAACAACTCACAGCAAGATAATCAACATGTTGCTGAACAACTCCGACATCAGAAGAAAAAGAAGACAGATCATGATAGGCCAATCCAATGAGTTGCCAAGAAATTGCAGTTCGATGCTATGCTTGAAAAGGCAGGTCAATCCTCCAAACCATCGGATACAGTTCCGAACTCCGACCCAGTACGTCCTGAAGAGATGAGATGCTCATCATCCTCTAGCTCTGAGCAAACCACGTCTCGAAGACAAGTACTGCAGGAGGATGATCAAACCACCTCCAAAGACTTCAACAAGGAAGCAGAAAATGAGAACGTACCCCTCTTGGATTCAGGGGGAACTGATCATTTCGACATTCAACCAAGGTCTACCACAAGCGAAGCAACTTCAAATCTAGAAATCATCAGAAGAAAGATCAGTGAATATTACGTTGCTCTTGAGCAACTAGATACCCAGCGACAAGAACTAGACACCCAATAACAATAACTAGTTAATCAGCGCCAAAAGTTGGAAAATAAGGAGAAAATGTTCAGATCACGTCTCTCTCAGTTTCAAATCGAAGAGGAAGTAGCGGCAGCTGACCTTAAGAGAAGACAAGAGGAAGATGCTGCTGAGCTCAAAAGGAAGCAAGAAGCAAAGGCACCAGCTGAACTTAAGAGACAACAAGAGGAAGAAGCTGCTGAGCTCAAAAGGAAACAAGAAGCAGAAGCAGCTGCTGAACTGAAGCAAAAAGAGGAAGAAGCAGCAGTTGCTGAGGCACATCGAAAGGCAGAAGAAGAGGCCGCTGCTGAAAAGGCAAGAAATGATGCAGCAGCAGCAACAACAAATGACAAGGAGGAAGAAGCAGCAACAAGCAGAGCCCCTCCTCCACCTGAGATTTCCACTGCTACATCTCAGAGTCAAACCCATGAAGACTCTAGAGCACTAGCTATATTTGATTGAACCATGTCTCCCAATCCTATTTCTGTCGCATCAACCCTTCTACCCGATAATGCTCTGTCACAAGAGACTGATCAGCAAATGGATCAGTGTATGGCTATTATGTTTGATTGTCAAAAAGGGGGAAGAGAGAAGGGATGAGACTTTGAAGTTGCAGTTGACATTGATAGATCGAAGGCGAGAAGAGGAACATAGAAGGCGAGATGAGGAATACATAAAGCAAGAAGAAGAGCGCAGGAAGCGGGATGAAGATATAACAATGAAGTTGGAAGCACTAATAGCTTCCAGAGAACAAGATTTCAAATACCTCTCAGAAGTAACCGCAACTCTTAGGGCGTAAGCTGGTCCGCCTCCCTCGACTGCTGCAACTTCCTCGAAGCCAAAAGATGCAGATTCCTCGAATCAAGAAAGGAGAAGGACAAGGATCAAGACAAGCAAAAGGAGTAGTACAAAGGTAATGAATTATTTTTGTCTATTTTGTATGTCTTCCTTTTCTACCGTAGTTTTAAAGCTTTTCATGTACTTGTAATCGATCATATCTAGTGAAAAGTGAAAAACTGTTGGTTTGAAGACAACTACTCATTGTCTCTTACCTTATTTATTGATTGGCTGAATTCACATATTCCAGTGTGATCAGCTATCCTTCTTCTCTTATCGCTCTAATTTGATTGATTATTAATCGAGAATAATCATCTCATTAAGGGGGTAGATCAATTAGAGTAGGTCGAGTGTAGAAGAAGCACAGTTCTGAGCAGTACTAGATAGACAAACTTTGTAAACTCATATTAACTGCATTTTCTCGTCGACTTAGATAGACTTAGAGGTATGATTTTGACAACATCAAAAAGGGGGAAATTGTTAGGTGTTGATGTAGAAACTGTAGGGATTTTCCGTGAACCGAATCACCAAATCCAAATAAGTAGTTACAATCACGGATGTTGAATACGACAGGCAATTCATAAACCCTAGCATGCTCCTATGAATTTAATAAGTGGATTAAGAGATTATCGTTAATCCGAAGAGTCTAATCCGATCTTTTTGCATTTGAATATCCTACTTTAATTCAACCACGCGATTTTATTAAATCTGCAGAAACAGAAATTAGCAAAACCAATTTCTTGATTTAATCAAATAAAAGAAAACAATAAACAAGAAAGCTTGTTCTCCAGATCAGATCTTCAGATCTGTATCCCAATGCTGCTCAGATCTACTACAGGTGAGGTGTGAGGTGTAAGCCGGAGTCGAAATCCCTTCTCCTCCCAAACACAGGCGCCGCCCCTGCTCTTTCTCTCTACCTAGGGTTTTGAACTGATTTGAATATTCTGTGGTGGCTAGGGTTTTAGAGAGAGAGCTGTCTATTTATAGACCTACGGTTTTAACCCTAATGGGCTACTGGCCTTTTTCAGCATATTTAATTGGGCCAGATCTGGGACCTACTGCAAATAATAAAGTGGGCCTTTGAATTAATTAATTCCCATGTCCACAACCCAAGACACAATTAATTAATTAATATTAATTCTTTTTCACCACAGAATTAATACTGACCTACCCCTTTATTACCACGTTATGAGAATGGGCTGCATTTATCTGAGAATCCCCATATTTAAGGTTACCAGACATTCATTAATTAATCGGAGCTTCTGACAAGCTCTATCTACAATTAATTAATATCTTATATTCCTGAGCAGTACCACTCAAACCTTATCACTCGTGCCTGAACTTAATCAGCCTGCAGGACTTTGGCACGATGAACATTATTGAGCTCCTTAGGGAATGTCCCCATCCTATTACTCGGATATGGTTACCTAAGTTCAGTCTCAGGCTGTATTACACGAACTATTTCTACCCAAAATGCGGATATACGAGCACGTTACTTAGGCTCTCCACCATGGCAAATTAAAGAAACAGTCAACCCGTGCATACCCCTGAACCTTTGTTAGGGTTTGGACTCAATCAAGAACGAGATCTTGTATTCGCTGATGTCAGACTGACAAATACATCTCAATGTGGTCCAATCAATACGCCACCCTTGCGTACCAGCATATTAAGTAACCAAGACAGATTACGTCTTCCGACTATGTTGTAGCCATCCGGACAGACGTATCCTCAATGCTGTCTTGGCTATGATAATATTTATATCTCACTAGGTCAAGTGATCATACTGTCTTCTGCGATATACAACACGCCGTATGATCGTCCCTATCAGTGAGGCAGGAGGATACCATTGTTACGTGCATGTAAGTTTGTTTAACAGATAGGAGAAAAGTCAATCGTATATTCATTGTAATAAATGCTTTCGGTATACAAAACCCAACAATCTCCCACTTGTACTCAAAGCATTACAATAGCTATTACATATTATACAATGCGTCTATCTAGCCTGGCTATCACGTTAACCACTTTCAGTGGTCGGCATCCACCTCAGACCCAGCTCACGAATATGTCTTTAATAAACCTTCTGCAGCAAGCTCTTTGTAAATGGATCATCTAGGTTTTCTCTAGTGTCAATCTTCTTGATCAGCATATCGCCCCTCGATACGATCTCTCGTATGATATGGTACTTCCTCTCTATGTGTTTGCTTGCCTTGTGAGTCCGTGGTTCCTTCGAGTTTGCCATTGCAACAGAGTTAGCACAATAGATTGTGATGCTCTTCAGCAAGCTCGGAATCACATCCAACTCTAAAAGGTAGTTCCGGAGCCATACCCCTTCTTTCGAAGCTTCGAAGACGGCGACATATTCTACCTCCATGGTGGAGTCAGTTATGCATTTCTGCTTTGAGCTCCTCCAAGATATAGCCCCACCTCCCAAGGTAAACACATATCCTGAGGTCGATTTCTTCTCATCCTGGTCTCCTTGGAAATCCGAATCTGTATAACCCAAAGGGCACAAATCCTCACTTTGATAAACCAGGCAGTAATTCCTATTTCTCTTCAAGTAATTGAGGATGTGCTTTACCACAGTCTAGTGCGCCTGTCCAGGGTTAGACTGATATTTTGCTACCATGCCAACGACATAACAAATATTTGGCATGGTACACAGCATTGCATACATGAGGCTACCCACCGCAGAGGCATATGGTACAAGACTCATCTCATCTTTCTCACGCTGTGTCTCAGGACACTGTCCATTAGAAAGATGAACGCCATGCCTGAGAGGTAGTAAGCCTTTTTTGGCGAGTTGCATGTTGAACCGGGCTATCACAGTATCCACATAGGATGCCGGGGATAAGCTTATATCCTTCTTTTACGATCCCGTAAGACCTTAATCCCAAGGATGTACCCAGCTTCTCCCAAATCCTTCATTTGGAACTGTTCGGATAACCAACTCTTGATTTCTGACATCACTCCCTCGTTGTTTCTAAATAGGAGTATGTCGTCCACATATAGTGCAAGGAAAACCATGCTTCCACTGACACAAAGTCGGTACACACAACTTTCGTTCTCTAACTGTGAAAATCCATAGGACTTAATCACATCGTTGAAACGAAAGTTCCACGACCTCGAAGCTTGCTTAAGTCCGTACAAGGACTTCTTAAGCTTCCAGACAAGATGTTCTTCGCCCTTGTGTATGTAACCCTCGGGTTGCCACATATAGATGTCCCTACCTTCTTCAAGGTAACCGTTTAGAAAAGCAGTTTTGACATCCATCTGCCAAATCTCGAGATCCATATGCGCAGCTATGGCAAGGAGTATCCGGATGGACTTGAGCATAGCTACGGGTGAAAAGGTTTCGTCATAGTCTACGCCCTCTTTCTGACTATAACCCTTTGCCACCAGTCTGGCTTTAAAAGCCATAATTTCACCATCCGCTCCTTTCTTTCTCTTGTATACCCACTTGCACCCTATGGCTCTAAAGCCATCCGACAGCTCTACATCCATAGCAGTTATTGTTGGGAAATCTGGCTAAGTTTCCTTTCCCTCAGTTGCACTCAT
>JAPKLW010000351.1:522814-544622 GCA_026898455.1 Plectranthus barbatus
CTTTGCCTTTATCTGCTTTCAGTATTTAAATTTGTATTTGAAACCCAACACTCAAGTGCTGGTGTATATCTGAAAACTGATAACTGTGCAAACTAGGCTTAAAATATTCTAAGTCTTGAGCTACCAGCTGACCAGCCAGTCGCCAGTCAGCTGAGTACTCATAGTGCCAGTTGACTTACCAGCTGACAAGGTCCCAGTCAGCTGAGTAACCAGCAGAGTGCAAGAAACGAACTAACACATTTTCCGCTGCCAAGTTATACCCTGATAAACCGGGACCAACAGTTATGGATTCAATCTCAGAATCCAAGGCGACATGCCATTTTTCAACATCCTTGTCCTACACTGCCTCTTCGTAAGTTAGTGGGTCAGAGTCCTCATGTTCGTCTTTCGGGCTCAAGTCTGAAGACTCACCCACGAACATATACCTTTTCGACTTGAAAATAACTCTCCCACTACGACGAGGCATCGGTGTTGTGTCAATAGTAGGTGCAGTAACTTGTGGTTCTGCACCTTGCACTGAAGAACGCGCCTGTGGTGCTGAACCTCTCATAGGTGCACCCACATTCGCACGTTCCCCTTCCCTTGGATTCGCATTCTCATTTTCAATTTCTTGAAGAACGATATCACTCAATGACTTGTGATTTCTCACATACTCGCCCTCCAAGAATCTAGCGTTGGTGCTAACAACGATTCTCTGACTCTCAGGACAGTAAAAGTAACCACCTTTCGTTTGCCTGGGATACTGATAAGTGCGCTATTTTGTTCACTTATCTATGGATTTTTAGGTTGTTTTGATAGAATTATGGTGTGTTTACTTTAAATTTCGAGCATCGTATGAGTTTTATGTCTAAGTTGGTTGTTATGCTGAAAAATACAGGTTTTTGGAGTGAAAACTGACCAAGTATGAAAAAGAGTCGTTTGGTGGTATGCTCTGTTTCGATCGACAGAAATTGTGTCGATCGAAATAGAGAAATGTTGTATTTGAGTAGCTCGTTGAAAATTCAAGCTGATCGACAAAAACGGAGATCCTGTCGATCGATAGAAATTGTGTCGATCGACAGGGAAATCAGAGGCAGGCAAGTCGACAGAGCTTTCGGGGTTCGATTTTGAGAACCCATTTCGATCGACATAAATTGTGTCGATCAAAATTCGGGTCAAGCTGGCGGAATTTAATGTGTTTAAGTTATTTCCATGTTGGGACAATTAAACCTAGTATATATTGTTTTGTTTAGGCGATTTTTATGGACTATGCCACTTTTGAGACTTAAACCCTAGAGTTTTCTTGCTCTTGAATTGCTTTCAAATTGTGGTGAGGATTGTGTTCGAACCTTTGAAGATTGGATGCAATTACAAGGCTTGTTTTCTCTATGAAGTTTTGCTACAGGTTTTATCTTTCCATATTTTTGTTTAACATGAATATGTGTAGGTAATCCCTTATTCAGATTCTAGGGTTTATGTGATTGTCTTGGATGTATGTTTAGGTGATTAAATCGATCAATATTTTTAATTGGTTTATCAATTCTTGTGCTTTTTCTTAATTTGATTAAATTGGTCATTTGATTAGGTTTTCATAATTAATTAATTTGAGACTGAAAAGTGAAAATTGATTAATGGATTTAAGAATTGATAATATGGATTTTAATTATGTCTGAAAAGAGGAATTTAATCCATAGGAATAAATCTGATGTTTTTTAGGAGTTGTTAATTTTCCTAGAGACCGAAAGGATATAGGAAATTGATGATCTACTTTATGAATTGCCAAACCCTGGAATTTGTAAAATTTTCCTGATGTTTCACCAAATCTTTATTTTAAATTGATCGATGAAATTTCCTTGCATGCTATCCTTGACATGAACTTGCCCTGGAATCTGATCTTTTCTCTAGTGTTTTCAAACTTAATTTTAATTCCTTGCTTTAATTTAATTTTCTTGCAAAATTAGTTTTAAATTCCAAAACCCCTTCAAAGTTTTATTTATTTAGACAACAAACCAAAAACAAATGGTTCAGTACATGAGATGTTCGCTTTTACAATCTCTGTGGGATCGATAATATTAACTTGTCACTACTCTATAAAAAATATTAAAAAAAATTAGTGATCAGATACGTTATAAACAACATTACTTTGGACCTGCTCTCTAACTTATCAGGTTCCTTCGTCAGCACATGTGCCGGACAACCCCATACTGTGAACTTGCACAAACTCGGTTTGCGACCAATGAAGAGCTCAGCAGGTGTCTTAGGAACCGATTAGAAGGCACCACATTCAATATGTAAGTTGTTGTTTCCAATGCACATCCCCAAAACGAAATGGACAAGCTTGCATAGCTCATCATTGATCTTACCATCTCTAAAAGTGTTCTATTTCTTCTTTCAGCTACACCGTTTTGCTGGGGAGTACCCGGTGTAGTCCAGCGGGATGTAATCCTGTGATCTGACAAATACTGTAGGTACTCGTTACTGAGGTATTCGCCACCGCGGTCAGATTGCAGTGACTTGATAGTTTTCCCGACCTTCTTTTCTACCTCAACCTTGAACTCTTTGAATTTCTCAAAGCATTCAGACATGTAGCAAAACAGGTAAACGTATCCGTATCTTGAGTAGTCGTCAATAAAAGTGACGAAGTACTCATAACCTCCACGAGCCTGTGTGGACATGGGCCCACATAAGTCAGAATGGATCAGTTCTAACACTTTCTCTGCTTGAGACTAACTAGCCTTAAAAGGCTTAGAAGACATCTTGCCCTCGATGCAGGATTCACAGACTTGATAAGGTACAGGCCGGACTAAGTCCAATGTACCATCATCTGCAAGTCGCTGCATCCGCTTCAAGCTAATGTGACCGAGTCTCAAGTGCCAGAGATATGTAAGATCCTCATTAGAAGAAGTAAGTTTTCTCTTTCTAGGATTATCAATTTCGGATGAGTTACATGCAATACTTGCGGAAGACTTATGATTACATTTAGTAACATAAAGAGAGTTATTCAGCATCCCACGACAGATAACACCATTATTACCAATGATAGAAACACCACTATAAGAAATAACTGAATATCCATCAACATAAAGTTTGGAAACTGAAATAAGGTTCTGCCGAAAATCCGGCACATATAAAACATCTCTCGAAGTCAAAACAGAATCATCAAAGTACAAGGTGAAATCTCCAACGGTAGCTGCACTCACTTGTGCTGCATTCCCCATCGAGATGGTAACCTCGTCAATCTTCAGCACCTTCCTCGGTGTGAACCCCTGCAAAATGTAACAAACATGATCAGTAGCTCCAGTATCCACTACCCACGAGTACAAACTGATGCTAAACATGTTTCCGTTATAAATGCAAATGACATAAATTAGCAAAACCAATTTCTTGATTTAATCGAATAAAAGAAAACAAAAAGAAGAAAGCTTGTTCTCCAGATCAGATCTTCAGATTTGTATCCCAATGCTGCTAAGATCTGCTACTGGTGAGGATTCCACAGATCTGTGATGTGTAAGCCGGAGTCGAAATCCTTTCTCCTCCTAAACACAGGTGCCGCCCCTGCTCTCTCTCTCTCTCCCTAGAATTTTGAACTGATTTGAATGTTCTGTGGTGGCTAGGATTTTAGAGAGAGAGCTGTCTATTTATAGACCTAGGGTTTTGACCCTAATGGGCTACTGGGCCTTTTTTCAGCATATTTAATTGGGCCAGACCTGGGACCTAATGCAAATAATAAAGTGGGTCTTTGAATTAAGTAATTCCCATGTCCACAACTCAGGACACAATTAATTCTTTTTCACCACAGAATTAATACTGACCAACCCCTTTATTACCACGTTATGAGAATGGGCTGCATTTATCTGAGAATCCCTATATTTAAGGTTACCGGACATTCATTAATTAATTGGAGATCCTGACAAGCTCTATCTATAATTAATTAATATCTTATATTCCTGAGCAGTACCACTCAAACCTTATCACTCGTGCCTGAACTTAATCAGCCTGCAGGACTTTGGCACGATGAACATTATTGAGCTCCTTAGGGAATGTCCCCATCCTATTACTCGGATATGGTTACCTAAGTTCAGTCTCAGGCTGTACTACACGAACTGCTGCTACCCAAAATGCGGATATACGAGCACGTTACTTAGGCTCTCCACCATGGCAAATTAAAGCAACAGTCAACCCGTGCATACCCCTGAACCTTCGTTAGGTTTTGGACTCAATCAAGAACGAGATCTTGTATTCGCTGATGTTAGACAGACAAATACATCTCAATATGGTCCCATCAATTCGCCACCCTTGCGTATCAGCATATCAAGTAACCAAGACAGATTACTTCTTCCGACTATGCTGCAGCCATCCAGATAGACGTATCCTCAACATTATCTCGGTTGTGATAATATTTATGTCTCACTAGGTCAAGTGATCATACTGTCTTCTGCGATCTACAACACGCCGTATGATCGTCCCTATCGGTGAGATAGGAGGATACCATTGTTATGTGCATGTAATTTTGTTTAACAGATAGGAGAAAAGTCAATCGTATACTCATTGTAATAAATGCTTTCAGTATACAAAACCCAACAGAAATCCCACCTTAAATTGATGTTTTGATGAGTAAAAAACTATATACCAAAGTCTAGGCCTTAAAGTTATTACCTCATGTAATCCTTGTATAGGATGATCGAGTTGTAATAATCTAGGAGAAGAGATTTGTCAAAACTATGGAACAGTTTTGAAGAAGACGCCATTCAGACAAGATAAATGTCAAACATAAAAGACGAAGAGAAGTAGAGCAGAGCAAAGGGTACGAAATACTGCACAGACAATTTTTCCTGTTGAAGCTTGGATATTCAAAGAAAACTGTGGATACAGTGTTTACAAAGAAACTGCTGAGAGGCGCTCACAGTTTCAGACCAGGATAGTTTCGCGTTAAGGAATGCGTACGTAGCAAGATGTCGATCAGTTGTAGAAGAACTCAAAGGAAGTCAATGATAAAAGATAGTCAGAGACTCAGTTGTGACTGGCGTACAACGTTGTTGGGTGTCTGACACATCAAGTACAAACTGCCCTGCAAAACAGGACAGTGTAGCAGAAAAAAACAGAGAAGCTGACGACTTTTTCAGAGAATGATGGACTATGATTGGACATCTTTCAAAATGTCTCTACCGGCTATATTCTAGTTTCCAACCTATAAATAGCAGGAAACAGAGACAGAAAACCTTTGCACCTTTAGACCTTTGTATCTCTTGAATCTTCGACACATTTACTCTCGCCTCTTTGCTGAAACTAAAGCTCAAGCATTTAACGCTATCAAGCGAGAAGGCATTAATACCGTGGTTCATTGCTTAAATAATCCGTGGAGATTCATCGTGTGACCTTGGGTACACGAGGATTAAGTCTGCTGACTTAATCTACTGACTTGGTGTTCTTACTTTCAGAGTAAGAACACAACAACCTGGTCTTGCAAAGGAAGAGCAGGTTATTACGGGCAAATGCTAACCAGTGTACGTTCTGGGAAGAACTCAACCATCCATTCTACCAGAGAAGGAAAATGGAGGTTTGTCCTCAGTCCATCTTCAACGACTGCCAGTTCACAGAGAAGACGCAGAGCCTTCGACAAACTGAAGGAGTGAAGTACAACTACCTGGGCGAGTGATCCATTGTGCTGTGGAAGGAGGTCTCTACAGCAACTGACTATAGATCGTGAGGATTGTATCTCATTACTTAGTGAATTTCTGGATCTGATATCCGAAGAGTGGACGTAGGACTTAAGGCTCCGAACCACTATAAATATCCTGTGTTGTTTACAGTTTTCATTTACTTTACGCATTTAACTGTTTTCAATTTATATCTTGAAACCTTCAACACTTACTCTGAAAGTGTTGAAGTGTATAACTGTTAATTCACTATAACTGTAAAATTGTTAATATAAACTACTGGATAACATAAACTAAGTTTCTCAAACTGTCACATAAAAATTGAGTTGATAAGAAACTGAACTGCCCGCAATTTAGAGTGTATTTCACTGTTTTAATATTTCCGCTGCACATTATATGTACTCTGATCTGGGACCAACAGTTTTGTTCTACAACTGGTTAGTAATTTTACAAAATTGTAACCCTTACGTGACTACCTAAAGCTATGAAACTGACGTTCTGTCATTATAAATAAATCAAGAGACTAAGGAGCTCAACTGATCAGTCACGTAGTACTCCAGGAACATATAGCAAAGAGCTATTTTGATGCAAAGTACACAACGCGGAATAAGTTTTTAAAACTTGCATACATCGAGTACATGAACAACAGCTAGAAGTCAACACTTGACTTTCAAAGAAGCTTGACGAGATTTATAAATACTTTAGGAGAGTATTTCAAATGTTTAAATTATGGACTTGTTACGGCTGCTATCGTTAACACTATTACTATTGCTGAATAATACAATTGATGATAACCATGATCATCAAGCAGCCAACTACTTCTGTGTTCTTACACGAGACTCTTAGCATCTAAGCTAGAGTTACTTTGGAGTTCACTCTCTTCCAAGAGTTAAATCTAATGAATATTTCAGAAACTTCTTTTAGAAACCAAGGTTCTATCATAAACCACTTTTGCCGTAAAAAAAATATGTGAGGAACTCAAACTCACATCGACCAGCTGATGGGCCTAGCGACGCATTCGTGGTACAACTACCATGTGGACTAATTGAATGCGCATACAACCAGAGGACATAGGAGCTTTCAGTGACTGCAATAGATCAGTTACATCATTTGTAATCCGTTCTAGTGATTTTCGATCTTAAAGGATCGAAGAGTAGACATAGGATTTATTGAAATTCTAACTCCTATAAATTTCATGTGCTCTTTTTATTTTACTTGATCTCTTTATTTGAAACTTAACAATTGAATTAGTGTATTTCTTGAATATGGTTAAGTAAAATCATACGAGTTCTAACCAATTTTTAGAATATTAACCGACTTAAGAGTCAATTCTGTCACATCTATATATATATTAAAACAAAATCGGGGGACAAATATGTAAAATACTGTTGAGAAAAAAACAGTTGATGTAATAACCAAATCTATGTAATGTAATAAATATTGATTTGAATTGTAAGATTTTTTATGTATATTTCATGGATAATATATTTCCGAATCTTAATATTTATTCAAAATAAATAGTACTTTTTGATATATTAAATATTATTTGTTCAAGATATATTTAACATTATATTTATTATTTTGAATATATTCGTCATTTAAAATAAAAATTAGATATTGTTGATTTGGTATATAAAATTGATGGATTGTTTTTTATATTTATGTTATATTTATTGTCAAATAAAATGATGTAATAACCATATCTATGTAAAAAAAAGTTGATGTAATAATTATGAAAAATATCACATTTATTTGAGAAAGATGAAGATTGATATAAAATTTGAATTTGAAAAAATAAATATATCCAAAAAAAATTAGGCAAAGATATTTGTGTGGATTGAAAATTTTTCTGAAATACTAATATATATATTTTCATAGTAATGAATGAAAAATCAAAATGTAAAATTGTTAATATTAAAATTATTATGAAAATAAAAAGTCAATAACAAATTATATAAAGTAATATTTGAGATAATAATTTGGAATGAATAATTTTAAATTTTTATTTTTTTCAAATTATTTTTTATTGTAATTTTTTTTTAGATATGTGTATAGATGTTTATCTTTCTCAATTTTGGATATATCATATTAATTATTTGTATAAAAATATATATTTTTTGATATTTTTGTATATTAAAAAATATTGTAATGAGAGAGATTATTAGTTAGAATTTAATTGAAGAAAACTATATTGCTAAATTGAGGTATATATTTAAATTTTATTTTTATACCAACTATGCTTGAATTAAAATCAATTTGAAATCTCATTAAGATATGATTCACACACAATATATAAATAAGATTTAAAGGTATATGTATATTAATAATATTTTATTTGTTTCGATTTTCAAATTATTTAAATGTATTTTTGGATATATAAAGATATCAACTTTCATAATATATAATAAATATTAGAGATTTGAATTAATTGAATGAATTTATAAAAATGAGTGTTTATATATTATTTATTTTTCTCTTTCGGATATTCATTTTCTTTTTTATTCATATTTAATATTAAAATATTTTATTTAGAGTGAAATATTATATTCTATCAATACAATAAACTGTTTAATTAGTAATATAATACAAATTTGGTAGTAAAAGATTGAGATGCTTAATTATTGGCTAATATTATATTGTATTTTTAAATTTGATTTTATTAGTTCAATTTTTAAAACATTAAACAAAAGCTTCCCATTAAATATGTATTAATTTTATTTGTTATAAGAAGTCCGAAATTATAGATTAAAATAGTCAACCATTGTCTGCATAGAAATATAACTAATGTAATAACTATTAATTTGAATATTAATTATATCTAAAAATCTGTTATTGAAATATTAGGCAATGAAGGGTGATTCAATACAGAAAAAAAATTGGTTGGTAATTTTAATGTTTAAATGTTGCTTCAAGTGGAATAACATCTTTGTTGTTGCCTAGCAGAAGAAATGTTCACTCGAGATTTTCTATTCCACTAACTCCTAATGAACATTCAACTTGCAACATAAAACAAGGAACCCCTTTAGCTGAATTAATTATCAATTGCAAGCTTATTGTTTGGGATGAGACTCCTAAGATGCACAAGTATTGTTTTGAAGCTATTGATCGAACTATGAAGGATTTAATGCGGTTTAATAATAGCTTATCATGCACAAAAACATTTGGAGGAAAAACAATGATTTTTGGAGATGATTTTAGACAAATATTGCCTGTTATACCAAAGGAAAAGAGGCGAGACATTGTCAATGCCACTATAAATTCATCATATCTATAGAAGGATGTAAGAGTTTTAAGGTTGACGAAAAATATGCAGCTCTAAAATATGAGTTGAATTAAAAGCATTCTTAGAGCGGGTTGCGTCAATTGGAGATGATAATCTGAGTGACAACAATGATGAAAAATAAAATGTTAAAATATCGGATGATATTCACCTAAACTTTTTTGGAGATCCTGTAAAGGTAATTGTTAAAAGCAGGTATCCTACTGTATTATCTGACAATAATGATTTGTCATATTTACAAGTTAGAGTTATTCTAGCTCCAACAATGGATATTGTTGATTTAGTGAATCAACACATGATGAATTGTTACACCTCCGAGAGTATGGTTTATTTAAATTCAGATAGTATGTGCAAATCAGATGGGCTAATGAATGTGTTGATTGATTTGCGCACACCTGAATATTTGAATGGCTTGAAATGTACAAGATTGTCAAATCATGAGATGATACTCAAGGTGAGAACTCCTATTATGTTGTTGAGAAATATAGATCATTATGCTAGATTGTGCAACAGAACCCGTCCAATCACAACCATGCTTGACAATCATTTCATTGAATTTAAGACCAGGAATAGTTATGGTCATGAAATTTTCTTTATTCCTAGAATGACTCTGATGCTTTCTAATATACGTCTGCCATTTAAGTATCAGAAAAGATAGTTCTCGTTTATTATTTCATATGCCATGACTATTAACAAAAGTCAAGGACAATTCTTATCACATGTCGGCATTTTATTGAAGAAAGTTGTATTTACTCGTGGTCAATTATATGTTGTTGTTTCCAGAGTTAGGACTTGATACAGACTCAAGATATTAGCAAGTGATGATGATAATCTCAGTGTGTCTTGTACTGCTAATGTTGTATATAAGGAATTCTTTCAGAATATATAAAAATCTTATATTTCTGCTGTTGTGTTATTTTATATCATTTTATTGATGATTGGGATACATAATTTTAATGTGAAATGATTTACGTTCCTAATATTCATTTATACAAATTTAATCATAAACAAAGTGCTTTAACTAGGTCGCTCTGAAGCAAGAACAAATTAGTTTGAGGAGATATAAATTTAAATATAAATATATTTAAAAAATGATTAATTATCAAATAAATATTTTTCTTTAATTTATATATAAATATAAATAGATAAATAAATAAATAAAACTAAATAATCCCGCACATTGTGCTGAGTACCATACTTAATTACATCTATAATCTATTAGACTTCCACTGTTTACTACCCGGTAAATTGAGACTAAAACAGATCCCTAATTTAAATTATAATTTACTTAATTAAATTAAGATACTCACCATCAAAATTTATAAAATAAGATTTGTGAGCTTGAGAGTTGAGATACCTTCCCACAAATATTTGTTGCCGAATCCTTTTACATGAAATGTAAATGCAAGAATTGATGTGCGAGAAAGTGGAAATCGGTGGTTCAGATGACGTGGAGAGAGATGATTGGTTTGTTGACCAGTTCGATAAACGATGAGGGACAACTCTGGTCCCAATAAAAACACAAGCTGAAATATATGTCTGAAAAAATGTTTTTGAAAAATGCAGCACCAACAATTTTGCCTTTTTCGTCGTATTATTCCGTTAAAGCACACTAAAAATACATATAATAATAATAGTAGTCCCTTCGCTCGGGGTATAGTGGTTAAAGCACCTTTCCTGTGACTGAGAGGTCACAGGTTCGAGCTCCCAGGGGGACATCTGGGTGTGTGAGTGTGTGTGTGAGTTTAGTTAATGTAAAACTTATTCAAAAAAAAAAAATAATAATAATAATAGTAGAGGAGGCCTAAGGTTTAGGTACGCCTAAACAGTTTAGACGGATATTATGCATTAACTCAATTCAAGCTCATTTAATATACCCTAATTAGGTTTTAATAAATCCTATTTGAGATGAGTAAATTCATTTGAGTATGAATAAAATCCGCCTAAACCGTTTATGTGTACCTAACGTAAGTGAGTTTATTCACTTCACAATTGAAAATGAGAAAGTTAAGGCTAAAACAATGATAATTTTACTTATTAAATATTCGGAAATATTATCTCAAATATTATTAGAACTTTTAAATAAGAGATTTTAAATCAAATATATTTTTTAATTTTTTTTAATAGGTATACATTAATTTTAAACACACACATCAACTCACACACCCAAATATTATAAGAAAGCTCCAACATGTAATCTTTCAATCACAAACAATGTATTTTAATCACTACACTCCAAACAAAAGATTTAAGATTCATTGCTCAATAAAGTATTAATTGATATATTAAATATTCAAATATATTTTAAACTAGAAATATTTTTAAATTTAATATAAATATCTACCCTTTTCAATTAATGGGTAAAATAATTTAAATTATACAAATCTAGAAATACATTTTTTTTCGGAAATGAATAGTTGAATGACTTGTCGAAGTTTCATGTCATTAAGAAATCTAACATGCATTTCTAAACAATGTCTTCTGAAGAAAAAAGATTCAAAATCCTTCAAAATCATTTATTTTTTTAATATTAATATATTTATATAACTATATATTCAAAATAATATGTTAAACAACATAAAAATTAAAAAATATTTGAATCTCAAAATCCCAAAAAACCTCATTTATTTTATATACACATGATATTTTATTTAATAACACGAGAATTTATTAAATCTAATTAATTTTTCGTCACTGGAAAAATATTCAATTCTATATTTTTTAATTCAAATAATTTAATTAAAAAAGTTAATAATTTTTTATTAAATTTGATAAAAAAATATGAATAACAGAGCATATTAAAATATTTTGCCTTATTTTAGTACGTTATTAATAAAAAAAAGTATTCCCTCCATCCCATATGAATTGTCCACTTTGCTTTTGACACAATAACAAATGCGAGTAGAGATAGAGGAAATTAATATTTTATTAGTGAGTGAGTATTATTTTTTCATTTTAAATACGTGGACAATTTAATGGGCGGACAAAAAAAGGAAAGATGAACAATTGAAGTGGGACGAAGGGAGTATTATTTTCATAAGAATGCCGTGCGGTGAGAGAGGTCCAATGCGCTGAAGTGCAGGGTAAGATTCCTTCAATTATTGCTTTTTTGTTTGTTTAATTAAAAAAAGAAAAAAGCATGCACATTAATAGCATGATATGAACACAATCACACATACAAGCACAGAAAAAACACACACAGTGATTGATTCTTCCACATTTTGGAAAACCAATTCCTATCCAGTGAGAATTGCAATAACTCTTCTTGTTTCAGCTGATCTAGAAGCTCACACTATATATATAGAGAGAGAGGGAGGGGGAAAAAGTGGGAGCCAAGAAAATGATGTGGGAAGCTGGAGGATCAACGGCATCGTCATCAGGAGTCGGTGGGGCCGGAGGCGGCGGAGATGGAGCTGGGTCTGGGAGGAGGAAGCCGTCTTGGAGAGAGAGGGAGAATAACAGGAGGAGGGAGAGGAGGAGGAGGGCGATAGCAGCGAAGATTTATGCAGGGTTGAGGGCGCAGGGGAATTACAATTTGCCGAAACATTGCGACAACAATGAAGTTCTCAAAGCTCTCTGCGCTGAAGCTGGTTGGATTGTTGAGCCTGATGGCACTACTTATCGCAAGGTCGATTGCCCATCTTTTATTTATTTATCTCTTTCCCTCCCTCAATTTCACTTTGATTTTGTTCTAGTTTTCTTCTGGCTGTTGATGATTGGAGATTTTTAGGTTTTGCTTGAGTTCTTTTAGATCTATTGATTTGGATTTGCGGCGTGGATTTTTCCTTTTCACCTCTTTATTGTTTATTTAGGTTAGTTTTTGCCCCAATTGGAATATGCTGGTAAAATGGTTATGGATCCTGCACTTGAATTGATTGTCTACCACTGATAGAGTAAAAGAATTCCTGTTAGATAAAAAATCTGACATTTTCTTCTGACAGCTGCATTATTGTGTAGAATTTGGTGAACAAGTTTTGAAGCAGTTTACATAAACTAATAATTTATAGTTGGTTTTCAAGTTGGATTCTTGAGCACGGTTGAATGTCTTCACGTTAGAATCTGCCATTTTTGGAATCTGCAATGTTAAAATTTTACAAATATGAGATCCCATCAGGAAGAAGAAATCAGTAATGTAAATCTGTTTGAATTTATGAGTTTCTTTTGATTTAAAGTTATGGCAATCGGCACATTGTCATGCTTTTATACAATTTTTGAGGTAAGATTTATTGAATGTGAATCTGATTGAGTTTTCTTGATTATACAGGGATGCAAGCCAATCCCAATGGAAATAGGAGGCACCTCAACTAACATTACTCCCAGCTCTTCCAGAAACCCAAGCCCTCCATCTTCATATTTCGCAAGTCCAATCCCTTCGTATCAACCGAGTCCATCATCCTCTTCGTTCCCCAGCCCGTCACACCATGATGCCAATGCTTCGTCACACCCATTCGCCTTCCTCCTCAACTCCATCCCTTCATCTCTGCCTCCTCTCCGGATATCCAGCAGCGCCCCCGTTACCCCACCCCTCTCATCCCCAACAAGAGTTCCCAAGCAAACCTTTAATTTGGAGACACTTGCCAAAGAATCCATGTCTGCCTTGAACATCCCTTTCTTTGCTGCTTCTGCCCCAGCTAGCCCAACTCGTGTCCAACGCTTTACACCAGTCCCGATTCCAGAATGCGACGAATCTGACACATCTACGGTTGATTCTGGCCGGTGGATGAACTTCCAAGCCTATACTCATGCTGGCAACGTGGTCCCTACTTCTCCTACCTTCAATCTTGTGAAGCCCGTGGCTCAACTCGTTCCTTCCACGGATGCTATGCCGGATAAAGGCAAGGGCGTAGAATTCGACTTTGAGAATATGGCAGTGAAGCCATGGGAAGGTGAGAGGATTCACGAGGTGGGCATGGATGATCTTGAGCTCACGCTGGGAAGTGGGAACACTCGACTTTAAGGCAGTTTTCGACGTTTGTTGTGTGATTAGGAGACAAATATTGTTGGTCCATGAAATTGGAAAGCTTGAATCAATCTGTGTTTAGATTCATTGAGTTGTTTGAGCTATTTAGTTGCCCCATTTGAAGTTGGATGGGGTCTATTTACAGCGTTACATATTTGTAGATAGTCTTGCTCATCGTTTTTTGGATCGTGATCAAGATTATCATAGAATAGTCGGGGCATATTCGTCCATGTGTGAGTTATTTGATGTTTCATTTTTAATCAAAGATTAGTTTCTTCTTTACGCATAGTAAGCAGTTGTTACGTTTGTATATTGATTGTTGGTGATTGGATTAGGATACCAAGTACAACTCCAATAATACATTACTAAATAACGAAGGCGATCTTTCGTGTTCGTGTAGGTTGAATATCTATCATATCGTAAGTTAGTAATTGAATTTGTTAAGGCTCAATTTGTGTTTCATATGTTGAGGGAATCGTATGATTCATTAAGCTCAAACAAAAATGCACACAATTAGGACATGATCAATATAAAGATTCAATAAAACTCAATTTAATAAATATGATGAGAATTTGATTTAAAAAATTAAGAATCCAACAATGATTCGAATTGATGAACATATAAAAGTAATAATAATTAATTCTTTAATAATACTTAAATAAATGCCAATAATAAAGCTCAAACTTTATAATTGAATAAGTGGAGAAAATAAAACAAAATATTTTTTCTTAATACATTAACAAATATTGGTATCCAATTCGATTAACGAATTGTCCAATCTATTCCGAATTTGACATTAATCCAACATGAACTTTTTGGGTGCCAATAATAGGAATTATGCTTGGTTCTTGTAACAATTTGAATCAACGCACGCTTCTTGTTTAACCTAAATTGATATTTGGTTAACGCAATAAAGATGATTAATTGCATATCATGCTATATTCCATAAAAATAGCTAATGTATATACTTCTTGTTGGGAATTATAGAGTTTTGATCAATGTAAAAGACAATGAGTCGGTTGCTGAATGTATAAAACTGACTTAAAGTTGATCTTATAAGTGATTATATAGGTTGATTAAATATAATAGTTTAGGCTCAACTAGTTGACAACTTAAAAGCTTGAAAATTTTATTTGAAGAAGCTAAGATCATCCATAGTCAAAGCTGCAACGGAGACAAGAGAAACTAGTAGACTGAGAAGCTGACTAGTTGAGAGAAGAACCACCTGTCAGATAGAAAAACAGACCATTTGAGAAGAGCTAGCTGACAGTTTCAGAGGAACTGGCAACCGAAGCAAGAAGACAAGAGCTCAGTTGATCAATTCTGTCAAATCAACAGTCTCGTCTTAAGGTCGTTTGAAAGACAGATAGCAAATTTGTTGATCGCTAAAAAATTCCAGACTATTGTAGGACACCGATGCAAATAAATTTATAGATCCCGGAGGCTGTCGAACTCAAGGGAAAAGTATGGCAAAATCATCGCAAGTATTGGACACAGTTTATAAGTTTGTTGTTTGAGAAAATCAAATTTTAAGAGAGTTTTGGGTTTAGAAATAACTTTGAAATATAAATCAAATTATTAAAAGCACAGATCCTAGGGAATTCAACAAATCTGAATAACATGCATGAAACAAATCATTCAAACCCAAAAAAAGTTATGGTGGAAAATTTATTACTATGGGATTAAGTCCTTGGTCAGACAATTAAATCCTGTATTATTAATAAGTGATTACGTCCTCTCAATCTAAAAACCACCGATTAATCAATCCAAATAAACATTCAGATTAAATTCCTACGATTGATTTCTTATTTTTATGACAGAAAACAACTATATTAAACTCTCTCTTCCTATTGTTAATTTTCTCCTCCCGGTCTTTCCATTAACAACTATACATCTATTCAAATTTTCATCTCTCGATCCTTCAATTGAAAATAGATTTGAAAATAAACAAAAGAGTTTGAACCAATTAGGATTTGAATAATTGAATCAATACATGTAATCAAGATGGAGAAGAACCCTATAACCTTTTAAGCTTTCTAGTCAGACATACTAAACACAAACATTGTAATAGGAATCTTAAATTGCATTAAAGAAAACTTACAAAGAGTTTAAAGTGAAGAAAATAACTTCGATCTAGATCGCCAATGCTAAAGTATTGAATTTGAAAGTAAAAACAAAAACTAAACTGAAGGGAAAGAAAACTAAATAATAAAGTGCATAAGATAATGAATAATAATTCTAAATCTTAATACATGAGTTTATATAGTAGTAAAGTTAGGTTTTGTGGTCTTAAACTTCAGGAAAAGTTTTATATGGCAACAATTCTTCAAATTTCATCCATCGACTTGGAAAGTCGCATTTCAGCCTTACAACAAAGTGCGTGTCGACCAATATGGAGTTACGTCGGTCGACGCGGGCCTCCCATCTCAAATCCTCGTGTCGCCTGTCCTTTTCTCACGTCGACGACTTTCACGTTGACCGACATGAATATGCATCGGTCGACGTGGGCTTACTTCACCAAATTCTTCATCATTCAACATGCATCAACCGACACATGTATGTGTCGGTCGAAACACAGTCACTTGTGACAAGTTTCTTCATCTTTTGACCAACATTTTGTAGGGATTAATGAACCCAATCATAGATCCATTATCCCAGACCATTCATAGATGTCAAAATAATTACCATTCGATAATAATAAATCCTAGCATGCTCCTATGAATTTAATGCAGTGGATTTTGGGTTACCTTTTGATTTGTAGAGTCTGAATCACAATCGCATTGAACCCAAATTCGATTCCACCACATGTATCAATTAAATTTGCGGAATGAGAGATTAATATTTCACAATATTAATTTCAAGATTTAATTGAAATAGAAAAAGAGGAATAAGAAATATGTTCTCCAAATTAAGTCTTCAAATTTGTATCCCTTTGCTTCCAATCTAGCTACTGGTGAGGATTCCAATGGATTGCACAGTGCAGGACATAATCAAACTTCTTCCTCCCTCTGCATAGTGGTGCCTCCCCTCTTCTCTCTCTCAAGGGTTTCAATTCTTGTGTTGTAACTTATGAGATCCTAGGAGAGAATGAACTATTTATAATACTAGGGTAAAAACGCTAATGGGCTCCATCACGCAATTATGTTGGGCCAGACCGGGGACCTAATGTAAATAATAAAGTGGGTCTTTAAATTAATTAATTTTCATGTCCACAACCCATGACATAATTAATTAATTAATTAATATTATTTCTTTTTCACCACAAAATTAATACTGACCTACCCCTTTATTACCACGTTATAAGAACGAGCTGCATTAACTTGATAAATCCCCATATTTAAGGTTACTGGACATTCATTAATTAATTAGAGCTTCTGACATGCTTCACATAATTAATCAATATCTTATTTTCCTGAACAGTACCACTAAAACATTGTCATTTGTGCTTGAACTTAATTAGCCTGCAGGACTTTAGCATGATGAACTTCATTGAGCTCCTCATGGAATGCCCCCATCATATTACTCATATATGATAATCTAACTCAAGTCATCATAACTTTCTACACAAGCTGTTGTTACCCAAGATGCGAGTATACAAGCACGTTACTCAGGCTCTCCACCGTGACAAGTCAAAGCGACAATCAACCTGTGCATAAACCTAAATGTTCGTTAGGGTTTAGATTTAATCAATACATGAGATCTTATATTCTCTGAAGTCAGACAGAAGAATACATCTCATTGTAGTCCAATCAGTATGCAACCGCACGTGTTAGTAAATCAAGTGATCAAGACACATTACTTCTATCCGACTATGCTGCAACCTACGCAGACAGACTTATCCTCAAGCTATTTCGGTTGTGATTACTATATTATATCTCGCTTGGTGATAAGCTCGTATTTTGCCTCACTTATCACATTGTCTTCTTATTGGTTTCTTGCATGTGCTAGAGTTTTTAGTTAATAATCGAGCATGAACTGTTTATAGGGGATATTACGCTTGTCGTGCTCAGATTTTGTAGGTTTGAGGCCAAAATCAATGAAAACCTGTATCGAAAGTAGTTGATGTTCAAAGAAATAGTCACAAATTCTTCCACACGTAGAATCTGAGCTAATGGAGCATAGAAATATAAATATCTTTGAGTTAGCTTTCCTATGCAACTGGAATCGAGTCAATCGGAGTTCAGGAGCACAAGTTATGGCCAAAATCGTGAGACTGCGCAGAGAGAGTCGAAAGAAGAGATTTCTGGCAACACAGAAGCCTCTGTCTTGATCGACAGGGCCCCCGTCGATCGAAACAGAGGATTTTGCAGTTGTGTCGATAAAAATGCAGCCTGTCGATCGATACGGGCGCCGAAAAGGCAGATCTTTGCCCAATTTGGAGATATTTCCTTCCCAAGCCATTACATTTTGAAGATTTAATTTTCCCCCCTATAAATAGGACATAGAGGAGCTAACAAATAATCCTTAATTTTCCTTTAATTTCAGCATCTTTATTTTATTGTTTTCCCTTTAGTTTCCTTGTACTCTTTAATTTACTTGTTGTTTTGGTTTCAAGACAATTGATGGTTCAAGGTTCCTATTTCTTTAATGATTCAAGTAAGTTATTTTATGCTTATTTCATTGTGTGATTTTAATATGTTAAGGCTAGAACCCTTAACAGGTTCTAGGGTTTTCTCCATCATTTTTGGCATGTGTTAATTTGATTAATTCCAAACCCTAATTAACTTGGTTCAAATTCTATGGTTTTGATTTTAAAATCTATTTTCAATTGAATGATCGAGAGATGAAAATTTGATTAGGTTTATAGTTATTAATTTGAGACCGAGAAGAGATAATTAATAATAGGAAAATAGAATTTTGATATAATCGGTTTTTTGTCTCAAAAGGAAGAATCAATTGAAGGGTTTTCAAATCTGTATCTTTATTGAGATTGATTAACTTGTGTATTTGAGACGGAGAGGAGATGATCACTAATTAATAATCTAGGTTTTAATTGCCCAATTAAGGAGTTAATTCCAAAATATCAGATTTCCCACCTAAGTAATTATTTTGGGTTCGGATTGATTGTTTATGCATGTTGAATTGGATTGGTTGATTTCCCTGAAATCTGTGCTTTTTATTATTGAATTTTATTCCCAAGTTTTTTTCTATTTTGAAAACAAAAACCCTTTTCAAATTTAGATTTGCTCAAACAGCGAATAGATAAACTATGCTAGTACATGAACTAATTTCGTTGTACTATCCTTGTGGGTTCGACATTCCTGCATGTTTATAAATTCATTTGCATCGCTATACTATAATAAATCTGTTTGATTTTAACAGGCGATCAAATTGGCGTCGTTGCCTGGGATAGTCAAATTTTATTTTGTTATTGGACTATTTCGATATTTTCTTGATTGAGTTTTTTATTTTATTTTTGAGTTCATGTGCGTGTGTGATTTTTCAGGCTTTACGCTCTATTACGATCGACACACTGCGTGTCGATCGACATAGCCGCATCACACGTATCGATCGATAGAGCCCCTGTCGATCGACACAGAGGATGATTCCCTGCCTTTTGCTTTATTTTTCAGGTGCATGAACACAAGAGCTCGGGGGAAGAAACTTGAAGCCTTTAACCCAGAAATTGAAGCCACATGTAGGAGACACAAAAGCAAAGGAAAGAACAAGGAAAGAGAGCTAGAGATGGAGCAACCACCAGAAGCACCACTTCAAAATATGACTCTCGAGGAGCAAAGACAGTTCGTGGATGAGGTCCGACTACTCAGGGAGCAACTCCAAGCAGCACAGGTTATTCAAGCAGAGCAAGCTGCCAGACTGACAACCATGAACAATGGAGGGAACCCCGAAAGACAGATTGTAGTGCCTCAAAGATCCATCCTTGATTGCTTCCTACCACAGAGAGATGAGTTGAGATTCCAAGTTGGCATTGATGCCAACAACTTCGAGCTAAAGACAAGCCTGATTCAGATGGTCCAACAGAACCAGTATGCAGGGAAGGTTGTGGAAGACCCGTACGCCCACCTCATTCAGTTCATCGAGGTGTGCGATACGGTGAAGCAGAATGGAGTGCCTCAAGACACCATCCGGATGCGCTTATTTTCTTTTTCTCTCAGGGATGAGGCCAGGTCTTGGTTTGCAAGCTTAGACAAGAGCAGGATCGCCACATGGGCACAGCTTGGAGCAGAGTTTCTCACCAACTTCTTTCCACCCAGTGTCATACAAGGAGCTGTTGAGGATGTGACCTGGCCATGGGATTGATCTTGAGATGTAGGTATGCCACTTTTATGAGGGACTGAACCCTCACATGAAGGAGTTGGTGGATGCTTCAGCTGGTGGCATTCTTATGAAGAAGAGTGGAGCCGAGGGGATGTAGCTTCTTGTAGATATGGCCCTCAACAGTCATCAATGGCCTACTGAAAGGCAGAAAGCAGTCAAATCAGTGACCACTACTCCAGAAATTGATGTGGTGGCAGAGGTAAAGAAGCTCCGAGAAGAGTTCGCAAAGTTGGAGGCCGGTAGAGCCTCGGTAGCAGCTGTATCAGATCCAAATATGGCCATCGTTCCTGTTGAGGCTGACTATATCTATCGAGGAGGTAGCTCGAGCACCTCCAATACCGCTGAAGTGAACTACGCCAATGGAGGTTACAACAACAACAACTACCGAGCCAACAATCAAGGGTACAATTACAGTGCTAAGAACCATCCTGGTTTTTCTTATTCTAACCCTTATGTAGCCGAAAACCCTCCATCGGGGTTCAGTGTTGGAGCCGGAGGAGAAATTGTGGAGAAGAAGAGGTCTGTGCTGGAGGAGACACTCGATAAGTTCATCAAAATCTCCGACAATAGGTTTGACAAGGTAGAAACTGAAGTGAAGAACATGTCCACTCACATGCAGCATATGACGAAGCACCTCCAGATGCTCGACACTCAGCTCAGTCAGATTGCTACTACTTTGAACAATCAACACAAGCCAGGTCAGCTCCCCAGCACCACAGAAGTCAACCTAGAGAAGGGAAAACAAGTCAATGCCATTTCCTTGAGGTCCGGTACGAGGTATGATGGTCCTAGATTGCCCGAGAGTGATTTTGGGACTGAAGAAGAGGAAAATCCCACAGGAGATGCCTCTTGATGGATTTATATACCGAAAGCATTATGATTGGTATATTATGTACAAGGTCGATTGGTTAATATACTGGGAATCATAAATGTTGTATGTTCATCTCCTGTCAGAATTAACAAACATGTGTCGCAAACGCAATTATCCTCTTATCTCGTCGATAGGGAGATCATACGGTGTGTAGAAGATCACGGAAGATCATATGGATCGTTTGTCCTAGCGAGATATAAATAGTTATCACAGCTGAGACAGTTCCAGGATAAACTGTCGGTGTAGGCTGCAACATACGCAGTAATAAGCATCTTATCTTGGATGGCTTGGTGTGCTGGTGTGGGGCACACATTGATAAGGACCTAAGTCGAGATCGATTCTTTTATCTGACATTAAAAGAATCTAGATCTCTATGGCTTGACGAGATCCTAAGCCTAAATGAAGGTACAGAAGTATATGCAGATTGTGTATTACTTTGAGTTGCAGTGAAAGGCTCTAGTTGAGCTTGTATATCTGTATCTTGAGTAATAGCAGTTTGTGTATGACTGTCTGGTACTGGAACTAGGTAACCACATCCAGTATAGGATGGTGACATTCCCTGAACAGCTCAAAAGGTTCGTTATGCTAAGTCCTGCAGGCTGATTAAGTTCAAGCATAAGTGAAAAGGTTTGAGTGGATTGATTCAGGAATATAAGATGTTATTTAATTAAAAAGCTTGTCAGAGCTTAAATTAATTAACAAATGTCTGTAACCTTAAATGTGGGGATATACCGAGCCCATGCAACCCGTACCTCAAAACGTGGTAGCAAATAGGTAGGACA
>JAPKLW010000351.1:549622-601090 GCA_026898455.1 Plectranthus barbatus
GCCCATGCAACCCGTACCTCAAAACGTGGTAGCAAATAGGTAGGACAGTATTGATTCTCTGGTGGAATGAATCAATATTAATTAATTAATTTTATTCTGGGTTGAATATGAGAATTAATTAATTGATAGGCCTTATTTGCTATTTGCATTTTGGTCCCTGGTCTGGCCCATGAAACTCAAGCCCAATAGGAGTCCAGTAATTTCCTATAAATAGGCCTCAGTTCCTAAGATCTCAACACACACCACAAGATCATAAGTTGCACACAGCAAACCAGAATTTGGGAGCTGTGGTGATTGACTAAGATCTGAGAACGAGGAGGAAATTCTGCTTCTCAACCGGGCAAGGGATCTGATAGAGAATCTTCACCGGATTTTCAGATCGAGTTGGCATACAGATCAGAAGATCAAATCAGGAGGATTTTTCTTCTTCTCTCTCCTCTTTATTTTCGAAAATAATAATATTATTTTCATGGATTTATTTCCTCAATCTGTTAGGAAATTAAATCTTTGTGCGTGGGAAAGATCAAAGGGCATCTCCGCGCACGCGTTCTTCAGAGTTCATCGATCCAGGTATTCCGCATAAACCTTCTTATGCATAATAATATAGGAGCATGCTAGGATTGTTCATAGGCATAGCAATTTATTTTTGATATTCCAATTAACGATCCTTGGCAAACGGACTTCGTGATTCAGTTCATGAATCCCTTCACCTCTGTCTCGACCGACACAGAGCCTGTGTCGGTCGACACAGAGGATAGTCACAAGATCAGTGATCAACAGGCAAGGCAATCGACCGACGGGGGGGATGCAGCCGTGTCGATCAACACCCCCCCTGTCGATCAACATGCAGGTCAGGGAGAATCTATCGACAGACAGGCAACTCGACCGACACATGGGCCACATGGAGCTGAAAATTCAATGAAGAAAGGTGATCCAACTCCTCCAATGCCCTTTCCCCAAATATTTTCAAAGAAGAAGGTAGATTCAAAGTTTGCTCGATTCGTGGAGAATCTTTAGAAGGTCAACATCAACATTCCCTTGATCGAGGCTCTCCTCCAGATTCCCGGCTACATGAAGTTCTTGAGAAAGCTAATGAGTGAGTAAAAGCCGGTAATTGATGATCAAATTATTTCTATTCATGAGCAGTGCAGTCTTCTTTTGCAGAAATAGGTTCTAACCAAGAGGTCCGATCCTGGATGCTTCTCTATTCCGATCGAGATTGGGGTGAAGGAGTTTAGGAATGTCCTTTGCGACACAGGTGCAAGTATCAATTTGATGCCCTACTCGGTGTACAAGAAGTTGAAGATTGGCGAGATGAGGCCAACCACAATTACTCTCCAAAGGGCAGATTGTTCGATTTCTCGACCAAGGGGAGTAGTGAGGATGTTTTGATTAGAGTAGGACATCTTATTTTCCCGCTGATTTTGTTGTGTTGGAAGTGCAGGAAGAACAAGGGATGCCCTTGATACTTGAGAGATAGTTCTTGAGGGCAAGTGGTGCCTTGATTGATTGTCGAAGTGGAGAGATTACACTTCAAGGAAACGATGAGACGATCACCTTTGTGATCGATAAGAGCTTGAAGAAAGTAGCTTGCCATAACATCTCTACCATTGAGGAAGATGAAGAAGTCGCCGAGATCGAATGGGAGCAAGGAAACGAGATGGCAAAATTGCCAATTACACCATCTTCTTCCGAGCTCACCACTGTTATTTGCGATCAGATGCTCTACATGATCGATGCAAGGGGGCGGCGAGTCTGGACCCGATCTCCTTGGTGAAGGATCCCTATCGTCAAGCCACGACAATAACTAAGGCACTGAATGTGAGGTAACCCATTACTTGACTTGATTTATTTCAAATTTTCTCTAATTTTTGCGTACTGTGTTTGCTTAAAAAAATGGAGTTCTGTCTCGATCGACAGGAAGGCGATCGACGGAGCATACTTTGAGCCAGCTTTCGGATCGACAAAGAGTGCCAACAGCCAACAATTTTTGTCTTTTGTGTTATGCAGCCTCCAAGGGATAAAAAGTTGGTGTTTGAGACCAACATTGAGGTACAGTTTCACTCCTAGTCTGATGTTCAAACTTATTCCCTCTGTTAATTGAATAAGTTTGGGGGGAGGAGGAATTGGAGTTTAAACTATTTCTTCCCTTTTACATTATGCTTTCAGTGTGTTTAAAATTGTGATTCTGTGAGAACATTGCGTAGCTATGAGATAACCCTAACAAGAATGCAAGATTCGAATTGATTGACTTGATTATGCTTTGATTGTGATAGTGGTTGAGTATGCCTATGAATGTAGAAAACCGCATGATTACTTGTTTTGAAAGTTACATTGGCATGATGTTTGATGATGATTTAATGTTTACTATGGAAGAAATTATTGTCCCAAGTGTGAGAATTGAGCCTTGATTTTGATTGTGAGTGTGTCCGCATTATTAAGTATCTCTAGAACTTGCTTTGTTTCTTTTTCAAGACTACTAGTGTGCACAGGTTTAGGAAGTGATTTTAGGCCATCTTTGTTTAGCCTAATTATCCCATACACTGTCCCTTTTCAATGTTTTACCCCTAGTCAGCCCCATTTAACCTTTAGTTTTCTTGCCTGCCTATGAAAAAGTTCTGGTTTTCTCTTATCTATGAGAGAAGGTGGTGAATAAGGGAGGAATAATTGTGAGGAAGATAAGATATTATTAGTAGGGTGAAAACAAGAGAAGATTGGGCTCTAGAAAAAAATATATAAAAAGGAAAAAAAATTGTATTTGTTAGTCCTTATAAGCTCAAATGTATAATAAAAAATTGTTTAGAGCATAAAAGGATGTGTGAAAAAGAAAAAAAAGAGAAAAGAATAAAAGAGCCTTGTTTGATGTTGAATATTATAGGAGATGGGTGAATATCAATAGATAGTGGTTTTGATTTGTTTAGAGTGATCAACTCAATTGATTTTAGTCACTTGGCCATAAATTTCCCTACCTTTCACCAGAAAGCCTACATTACAACCTTGAATAAGTCCTTTCTGATCTTAGACTTGTGTGCACATATTTTCAGTGGAGATTTAGAATATTTGCAAGCCTATGGTAGAACTTGATTTGCATGACTCGTTGAACTCCTTTCGTGCTGCTTGGGCCATCTCGTGATACTTCGTCAGTTTGGGCTTCTTGACTTGATATTGGTCTTCCATTTGCATGACCACCAGCTGAGAATCTCCTTGTATTTGGAGGTTTCGAACCCTCAGCTCTTTTGCAAGCTGCATTCCTCTGATCAGCGCTTCGTATTCGGCCTCATTATTCATTGCTTCGAAGTTCATCCTGATAGCTCTTTCAAATAGCTCCCCCCAAGGACTTCGCAGTCTTATTCCTGCACCATTTCCGTGCATATTGCTAGCTCCATCGACCTGGAGTATCCACGGCTCTCTAGTGGCTTCTCAATTTTCCAGACTTGCTACTTCCTTTTTCGCATCTAGCTGAAGGCTAGCTATGAATTTCGCTATGAAGTCCGCCAATACTTGGGATTTTATTGTCGTGCGGGGATCAAATTCAAGCCCGTAGCCGCCAATTTCTACTGCCTCTTTCAGTAACCCGCCAGACATGCATGGTTTCAGAAATATGGTTCGCAGAGGGTAGAAGGTCACTACCTTAATATGATGCGCCTCGAAATAGGGCTGCAGTTTTCTCGAAGCCACAATCAGAGCTAGGGCAAGCTTCTCCAACGCGCTGTATCTAGTTTCTACGTCGAGCAGTGGCTTACTTGCGTAGTGCACCGGGTGTTGCTTCCCGGTGCTCTCCCGCACCAGGACTGCCCCGAGCGCGTGCTCGAAAATGGATAAGTAGAGTATCAAAGTCTCTGCCTGTTCGGGTTTTGATAAAAGTGGTGGGTTCGCCAGATAGTCTTTCAATTGCTCGAGTGCTTTAGCGCACTCCTCTGTCCATTCAAACTTTTTTCCCTTCCGCAGGGTCTGAAAGAACTCATGGGTGCGATCAGAGTACCTTAAGATGAATCGACATAGGGCCGCTAACCTTCCCGTCAGTTTTTTAACCTCTTTCGGACTCTGGGGGTGTGCGATGTTTTTGACCGCTCTGATTTGGGTAGGATCTGCCTCTATTCCTCTGCGGGTGACGACGTGCCCTAGGAATTTTCCCGAGGCCACCCCGATTGTGCACTTCACGGGGTTCAGCTTCATGTGGTACTGATTTAGAATTTCGAAGGCTTGTTTTAGATAGAACACGTGGTCCTGAGAGCTCTTCAATTTCACCAACTTGTCGTCGATGTACACCTCCATAGTCTTTCCTATGAGCGGCTCGAACATTTTATTGACCAGCCTCTGATACATGGATCCAGCGTTCTTGAGTTCGAACGGAATCACTCTATAGCAGTAAATGTCTTTGCTTTTCATAAAAGCGGTCTTCTCTTGATCCTCGGGGTGCATTAGGATCTGGATATATCCTGAGAATGCATCCATAAAACTCAGTAGGTCGTGCCCCGTAGTTGCATTGACGATGCAATCAATGTGGGGGAGCGGGTATGGATCCTTCGGACATACCTTATTAAATAGGTGTAGTCTACGCACACCCGATTTTTTCTGTTTTTCTTTTTTACTACCACTACGTTGGCAATCCACGTGATAAGCTCATTATTTTACTCGCTTATCTATATTATTTTCTACTATTTTATGTAATTTTATTGAGTTTATATGTATATTCTATGCATGAGTCTATATTAGGTGGTATTATGCGTGTCTTGGTGTTTTTGCAGGTTTTAGGCCTAAGTTCACGAGAAAATTGTTCCGAAAGTAGTGACGTGTAAGAGTAGCAGTGAAGAGTTCTTCCACAAGATTAATTCAGGCTATTGGCGCATGGCAATGGATGAGGCTTTGAGTTATCTCTCCAACGCAACTGGAATCGGGTCAATCGAAGTTCGGGAGAGGAAGTTATGGCAAAAATCGTGAGACCGCGCAGAAGGGGTGAGAGACCACATCCATCGATGTGAATCCACATTGATCGATGCCAAAGAGAGAGCCACGTCGATCGACGCCAATCCACATCGATCGGCGCGAGTCTGCTGTCGCGGGAATTTGATGAAAATTGGATTTATTCATATCTTTAGCCCTAGATTTGATAGGATACACATCCACCCCTATAAATACTTAGTAAATTCGACTTTTCAGCATGCATCACCATATTTTTCAGTTTTTAGAGTTTCGAGAGTTGGGAAACACGAAACCCTTTTATTTTCTTGTAAGTTCTTTACTTTTATGCAATTTAATATGTTTTCTTTTGGATTTCTATATTCGATGAGTGGCTAGAAAACCTAGCGGGTTCTAGGGGTTGATATTATTACGGATGCGTGTTAGGATTAATTAATTAGGCTCATGATTCCTGTGTTTATTTTATAATTCTAATTTAATTCAAGGACCGAGAGGTGACAATTAATTTAGATGTCTAGCTATTGATAGAAGGACCGAGAGTTGAATATTGATAATGAGATAGGGAATGCATGATACAATCTACACTATCCAAGAAGATGTACTAGACTGTAGGAATTGAACTGATTCCCTCATCAGATTGACTAATTTGGTGTACTTGAGACCGAGCGGAGATAGTCACTAATTAGTAATCTAGGTTATATTTGCCAAACAAGGAAATATAGCATTATTGCAGTATTCCACCTGTTAAATTAATTGGTTCTACATGTTATCCATAATAAGAATTCTTCCCTAGAATCTGTATTCTTTTAAATTTGCTTTCAAAACCTCTTTAATTTTTAGCATTGTCATCATTATTTTCCGAATAAAACCCTGATTTTCTGTTTCCCCAAACAATGAATCTTAGGATCATAATTAGTATATAGGATAGTTTAGTTATACAATTCCCCTGGATTCGATAACCTTAGGGTTCTTATAAATTTATTTGCCACTGTTGCTATAATTAATCTATAGATTTTACAGTGATCAAATTGGCACCGTTGCCGGGGAATTGTTAGATTTTATCTTGTTACAAGTTCGTCCTAGAATTTGCTGGATTGAGTTTTATTTTTCTGTACATGTGCGTGTGTGAATTTTTGAGTCTGCATCTTGCGTCGATCGACACCACCTTACATCGATCAACGTCGAGCTTCTTGCTGCGTCGATCAACGTCGACCGCTTTCTTGCATCGATTGACGTGACATTCACGTCGATCGCGCCGAACTGATATCTACCTATTTTCTGTGCAAGTGCATGAACACGCGAGCCAAAGGAAAAACACTCGAGGCCTTTGTCCCTGAAATTGAAGCAACCTGCAGGAAAATAAAAAAGAAAGGAAAAGAAAAACAGCGAGAGATGGCCGAGAATCCTGAAGCACCTTTGCAAAATATGACTCCCGAGGAGCAGAGGCAATTTGTGAATGAAGTACAACAGCTGAGAGCACAACTACAAGCAGCCCAGGCTACTTAGGCAAAGCAAGCTGCAAGACTGGCAGAGTTGAACAACAGGCAGATTGTGGTTCCGCAAAGGTCCATCTTGGATCGATTTCTTCCACAGCAAGTGGAGGCCGAATTCAGAGTTGGCATTGATGCCAACAACTTTGAGCTGCGCACATGCCTTATTCAGATGGTGCAGCAAAATCAATTTGCGGGGAGAGCTGTAGAAGATCCATATACCCACCTCAACCAATTGATTGAGGTGTGTAACACTGTGAAGCAGAATGGAGTAACCTAAGATGTAATCAGAATGAGACTGTTCTTGTTCTCACTCAGAGACGAGGCACGGTCTTGGTTTGTTGGACTGGATAAGAGTCAAATCGGGACATGGGAGGAGCTTCGAGCAGAGTTCCTTACCAACTACTTCCCACCGAGCCTGCTCCTGAAGAGGACAGCTGCCATTACTACTTTTAAGCAGATGAATGATGAGTCACTCTACGAGGCCTGGAAGAGATACAAAGAGCTTCTACGATCTGTCCTGGACATGGCATCGATTTGGAGAAGCAAGTGTGCCATTTCTATGAGGGTTTGAATCCTCACATGAAGGAGTTGGTTGATGCATCTGCTGGTGGTATACTGATGAAAAAGAGTGGTGCAGAGAGCATGAGGTTGCTGGCAGACATGGCGCTGAATAGCCACCAATGGCCGACCGGTAGACAGATTCCGGTCAAAGCTGTGGAAGCCAAGCCAGAAATTGATGTGGTTGCAGAGGTGAAAAAGCTCCGGGAAGAGATTGAAAAATTGGGCACAGCACAAGCTGCAGCAGTTATAGAGCCAAGCATGGCTATTGTTCCGGTGGAGGCCGACTACATCAACCGGGGTGCAAGCAGTTCGTCTTGAACTATCGGGATGGAGGTGAACTACATTGGCGGTGGTTATCACAATAACTACCGAGGCAATCAGGGGTATCATTACAACCATGGGCGATCTTACCCTGGTTTTTCTTATTCTAACCCTTCTGCTGCAGAACACCCTCCGTCTGGTTTTGATGTAGGTACTGTAGGAGAAATTGTGGAAAGGAAGAAATCCGTGCTGGAGGAGACGCTCGAGAAATTCATCAAGAGCTCGGATAACCGATTTGGGAAAGTAGAAACCGAGGTGAAGGGGATGGCCAACCACATGCAGCTGATGACGAAACATCTTCAGATGTTGGACACCCAACTGAGCCAAATCGCCACTACCCTCAACAATCAGCATAAGCTGGGACAGTTGCCAAGTACGATAGAGGTGAACACCGCAAAGGAAAAGCCAGTGAATGTAATTACTAAGAGGTCTGGGACGAGCTACAAGGGTCCCGAGACGGCTGTGAACAATTCTGGAGGCGAAAAGGAGAAAAATTGCGAAGGACAGGGATCCACGTCGATCGACGCACCACCCACGTCGATCGACGCAGAAGATAGAGCCCCGTCGATCGATGCCACCCAGCATCGATCGATGCAGAAGCCTGTTCCAGACGCAAAGCTGAAGGAGTCTGAAGATCAGCTCCCTCCTATACCATTCCCACAGCGGTTCGCGAAGCAGAAAGAGGATGAGAAGTTCTCCAGATTTGTGGAGAATCTGAAGAAGGTCAGCATTAACATCCCGCTGATCGAAGCACTGAAGGAGATTCTGGGGTACATGAAGTACCTCCGAAATTAATGAGTGGAAAGAAACAATTTGTGGAGAATGAGACGGTGAAGATCTACGAGGAGTGCAGCCTGCTACTTCAAAAGCAGGTGCCCATCAAGAGAAGCGATCCTAGATGCTTCTCTATTCCGGTTGAGATTGGGGGACACACGTTCGAGAGAGTACTATGTGATACTGGGGCCAGTATCAGCCAGATGCCGTACTCCTTCTACAAGCTTCTCAACATCAGAGTGATAAGGCCCAAGACGCTCACCCTACAGATGGCGGACCGGTCTGTGTCCCGCCCGAAAGGTATACTAGAGGATGTGCTCATTCGCGTGGGCCATCTCATTTTTCCTACATATTTTGTGGTACACAAGATGAAGGAGGACGAGAATATGCCCATGATCTTGGGGCGTGAGTTTCTCGACACTAGCGCCGCTCTTATTGACTGTCGAGGTAGCGAGATCACACTCCGGGCAAACGATGAAAATATTACCTTTGTGATCGACAAGAACAAGAAGAAGGTAGAGTGCAATCGAATCTCCACTACGGACGAAGGAGATGAATCTGAAGAGGAAGAAGCAGCCGCCATTGAGTGGGAGCGAGGAAATGAAAGGGTGAAAGTGTCAACTACACCACCTTTTTCTGAGCTCACCACCATTATCAAACACCGGAAAGTTTACATGGTGGATGCCATAGGTCGGCGAGTCTTGACCCGACCTCCCTGGCGGTGATTTGAGGTATCGTCGAGCTGCGACATTAAATCAAGCACTTGTTGGGAGGTAACCCAACCTTTTCTGTATTTCCTTTTTAATTTTTGTTTTTTATTTCAAATTTCTATTATTTTTGCGTTAACAGTTATTTTGCAGTTTAATTTAAAAAAAAAGAAATTGGAGTACAGCTCGACGTCGATCGACGCCGAGCAGCTGGTTGACGCGATACACTTGATCCAAGGAGAGGGTCACAAGAAGGCTTCATGTCAATCGACGCCATCCTGCATCGATCGACGCTAAGTGCCAGCAGTAATTATTCCATGTCGCGCGATGTTCGAAGACTCTGGGGGATAAAAAGTTGATGTCTGAGATCAACTATCAGGTATCGTTCCCTCTTTTGTCTGATTTTCAAACTTATTCCACTCTTCGAGTTGGAAATAAGTTTGGGGGGATGTGGACAAGAGATGGAACGTTCTATCTTTTATTTATTCTGCTTTACGCCTTAATTTTTTTTTACGTTTTATTCTATTTTGTGGGGAAAATTTTTGAGTTTTGAAATAACCCGAATGAGATTGTGAGATTAGAATCGGTTGAGGGTTGAGTTTGAATTGATTGTGATTGTGGTTAGATTCCTATGAATGTAGAATACCGCACGATAGGATTGATTTGACACTTACACTTGCATGCCGATTGAACTGATTTGAAATTGACTGTGGAAGAATTTTTTTTTTGAACCCTTGTGTGAGATTTTGAGCCTTTATTTCGTTTATTGTGAGATTCACATGTGTGTTTTTATTTCTCTAGAACTTGCCTATTTTCTGTGTTGAGACTGCATAGTGTGCACAAGTTTAGGAAATGATCTTAGGCCATCTTTGATAGCCCAATTACCGAAACACTGTCCCTCCACATTAAATTTTCCCTAGTTAGCCACTTTTGAGCCTATACAAAATTTATCTTTCCTTGTCTATGAGATTAAGAAAAAGTATTGGTTTCACTCATGTCTTGAGTTGTGGTATATGGGGAGGAATGATTGTGAGATGGAGATAAGAAAATATAAATTAAGGGTGAAAGATGTGTGAAAAAGAAGCTCAAAGAAATAATTAGAATTCTCATAAGCTCTCTGAAAATATAAGAATACAAAAATTATGTAAAGAGCATAAGAGATTCAAAACGAGCTAGAAAAAAAAAGTTGTGTATTTGTTGATATATTTGAGGAGATGAGGTGGATGATGATTGAGAGTGGTTGTAGTTTGTTGAGTTGGCCACTTAATGGATTCTAGTCACTTGACCATATATCCCTACCTTATTAGAAAAAGCCTACATTACAACCTAATGAAAGTCCTTTTTAATTCTAGACTTGTGTGCACATTCTAGCAGTGGAGATATTTGAAAATTTGCAAGCGTATGGTAGAAATTTCTTCATACATATTGTTGAGTGCTTTCATCTATACCTAAAACACTTGAGAGTTGAGCGATACACTTCTTGTGAGTTCTTCCACTGTTGATGAATTTTCTGTCTCTTTCAAATTGCTTGTGCGTAGTGGATTTTTGATTCTTGACTGTGATGAATCTTGTGAGGCATTGCACTTTAATCGCATGAGCTTTTGATGTCTTTCTTGGTATTGATTGAGGACAATCAAACGTTCAAGTTTGGGGGGTTGATAAGCTCATTATTTTACTCGCTTATCTATATTATTTTATACTATTTTATGTAATTTTATTGAGTTTATATGTATATTCTATGCATGAGTCTATATTAGGTGGTATTACGCGTGTCTTGGTGTTTTTACAGGTTTTAGGCCTAAGTTCACGAGAAAATCATTCCGAAAGCACTAACTTGTAAGAGTAGCAGTAAAGAGTTCTTCCACAAGAGGAATTCGGGCTATTGGCGCATGGCAATGGAGGAAGCTTTGAGTTAGCTCTCCAACGCAACTGGAATCGGGTCAATCAGAGTTCGGGAGAGGGGGCGAGAGACCACATCGATTGACGTGAATCCACATCGATCGACGCTGAAGAGAGAGCCACGTCGATCGACGCCAATTCACATCGATCGACGCAAGTCTGCTGGCGTGGGAATTTGATGAAAATTTGATTTATTCATATCTTTAGCCCTAGATTTGATAGGATACACATCCACCCCTATAAATACTTAGTAAATTCGACTTTTTCAGCATGCATCATCATATTTTTCAGTTTTGAGAGTTGGAAACACGAAACCTTTTTATTTTCTTTTAAGTTCTTTACTTTTATGCAATTTAATATGTTTTCTTTTGGATTTCTATATGCGATGAGTGGCTAGAAAACCTAGCGGGTTCTAGGGGTTGATATTATTATGGATGCATGTTAGGATTAATTAATTAGGTTCATGATTCCTGTGTTTATTTTATAAATCTAACTTAATTCAAGGACTAAGAGGTGACAATTAATTTAGATATCTAGCTATTGATAGAAGGACCGAGAGGTGAATATTGATAGTGAGATAGGGAATGCATGATACATTCTACACTATCCAAGAAGATCTACTAGACTGTAGGAATTGAACTGATTCGCTCATCAGATTGACTAATTTGGTGTACTTGAGACCGAGCGGAGATAGTCACTAATTAGTAATCTAGGTTATATTTGCCAAACAAGGAAATATAACATTATTGCAGTATTCCACCTGTTAAATTAATTGGTTCTACATGTTATCCATAATAAGAATTCTTCCCTAGAATATGTGTTCCTTTAAATTTGCTTTCAAAACCTCTTTAATTTTTAGCATTGTCATTTTTATTTTCTGAATAATACCCTGATTTTCTGTTTCCTCAAACAATGAATCTTATGATCATAATTAGTATATAGGATAGTTTCGTTATACAATTCCCCTGGATTCCATAACCTTAGGGTTCTTATAAATTTATTTGCCACTATTGCTATAATTAATCTGTAGATTTTACAGTGATCACCACGTCGGGTACTTCACTTCTTTTACTGATCCAACTTCCAGCAGCTTTTGGATTTCCTCGTTGATTGCTTCATTCTTTTCACCGGAAACTTCCTTCTCCTCTGTTGGACCGGTTTATGGTTCGGGTAGACCTGTAGTCGATGCGTCATAACCTCTGGATCAATTCCCACCATGTCTTTATGGGACCAAGCGAAAACAGCCCGCTCGACTATGAAGAATGCGATCAGCTGCGAACGGACCTCGGGATCTAGTCCAGCCCTGATGTTCGTCTTCTTACTCGGATCACATGGATTGAGCTCGACCTCCTCAGTTTCCTCAGATTCCCCCAACGGGGGAAGCGGTTTGCTCCTGGTAAAGTGTTGTTGCGTGCATACGGCTTTAAAGCTGGCATAATAACACTCCTTTGACGCATTTTGCTCGCCTTGTATAGTGCATATCCCTCTTGGCGTTGGGAACTTCACCACTTGGTGGAAAGTTGATGGTACATCCTTTAGTTAGTGCAGCTAGGGGTGCCCCAGTAGAGCATTGTAGGCTCTAGGTGCGTCTATTACCATAAAAGGCACGTCGTGGTGCATCCCTCCACAGTAAGTTGGCAACACCACGGTTCCAACCCTCATTTGCACACCACCGTTGAACCCAATCAATGGCGTTTGAGTGCAAACAATCTTGTCTTTGGGAATTTTCATCTCCTTCAGCGCATGAAAAAACATAATATTTGCAGAACTTTCGTTGTCAACCAGGATCCTATTTACGAGGCAGTTCGAAATCAGCATAGATATCACCAGTGCGTCGTCATGAGGGTGACTTAGGCCCGGGGCCTCGTCGTAGGTGAACTCGATTGGTGCGTGCCTTGGATTCTTGCGAGGAGCCACGACCTCCTCACGAGTTAGCCTCCTGGCTTTTTTGGTAGCCCACCTTGTCACACCGCTGATCTCGGATCCCCCGGTAATGCAGTTAATTGTCCGAACTGGTACTGGGGACTTGGGTGTGTCGGTTTTTGCGAGCCTTGCCTCTTCGACCTGCTTTTCCCTTGTCCACGTCCTTTCCCCGTGGTTCAATAAATACTCAGCTAGGAAGCCCCTTTTCAGCAGTTCAACCACCTCGAGGCGCAGTGCTCTGCAGTCCGCGGTGGTGTGGCCGTGATCATTATGAAATTCATAGAATTTCTGCACGTCACACGAGGCTGGGTCGGTCTTCATCTTCTGGGGCCACTTCACTTTCTCGGGCATTCGTCGGAGCACGTTCTGAACCAGGTCTGCTGGTTCAATTGACAGTGTGTACTCCGGGACATATGGACCGAGGTTGTTGATTTGAGGTGGCTTGTTGTACGGATGCATCCTGGGTGGACGCCTGTCCCGCTGCTCACGCTGGCCTTCCTCTTGAGTAGTGGGCCTCCCGCTGCTACGGTGTGCTCGGCAATAGGGTTCATCTTCTTCCCACTTGATCAGTGCCCAGGCTCGGTTCAGCGCGTCGTCCATCGTCTAGCAGGGGTAGATGGACAGCTCACGGTATAAGTTCGAATCCACGTCGAGACCCTTGGTGAAGGCGCGTACGGCAGTGCTGTTTGGGCAATTAGGCACCGCGACTAGCTCTCTGTTAAAGCGCGTTAAGTAGTCCCTAAGGGACTCACCCAGCCTATGGATAATGGCATATAGGTCGTCAGGGTGCTTGTCCCTTCTCCAGCAGCTAGAATATTACCTCAGTAAGAGTTGGTGTAGTTCGGCTACGGCAAATGTTGAGATCGAACTACGTGGAAGGTTTATGAACCACTAGAGCGCTGGTCCTGTCAGGCTCGAGCCAAAGCTCTTTCACATGCAAGCCTCTCGCTGTGTGCTTGGTATTGCTAGTGCTAACATCTTCTGTCGATAAATAGCTATGTGGTTCTCCGGGTCGGTCGTCCCATCGTAGAGGACAAAGCTGGGCAGAGTGAAACAGTCGGGGTGATCCGCGTCGGCTATTTCTGGGGAGAAGTGTGATTCTGCGTAACTTTCACGTGGTATGATCCTTTCTGAAGGTGGCAGGCCATAGATTCTGGCGATAAGTGACTCGAAGTAACTGAGCCGCTGTTCAAAGCGACACTCGATTTTCAAGAGAGCGTTCCAATCGGGCTGTTCCCCTTGTGTTATTTGAATTGGCGGAGCATTCGGAGTCCGCTCCTGGCCCTCTTTGTCAGTCCAATTAAACTCAGCTTCGAGGTTCCGTGTTGCAGTCCTATCAGTGCTTCTCGACTTCTCGACGATAGGGCGGGCGTTGGCTTGATGTTGCAGCCTTCTGTTCTCCCTTTCGATGAGTTCGTATCTCATCGCTACGTCTTCCATGCGCGGCCCCATCATCTCCATAGCCGCCCTGGTGCTTTCGACCTGACTGACTAGTCGCGAGACGTGAGGGTCCGCTAAAGCGGAGGGAGGTGGAGGCGGAAACGTCTGCTCCGCGAGGGGGGTGATATTGAACGATCTCATGAGTTCGTCCATTGACCCGCCTTGAGGAGCCCCAGCTCTAGGCGATACGGGCTGTCCGCAGCCCGCTACTTCAGCTGTGGGGACTTGCCTGCGACCGGCCCCAGAGGTAGACCTGCGACCGGTGCCGGTATTGGTTCCTCGGGCCCGTCCTGTCGGCGGAGCGGTCCTTCCATCGTTGATTGGAATCTCGTTGATGTCATCCGTGTTGTCCGCCATTCCCTGCAAGATTGGTAGGGCAGATTTGTTCTCGAGGCCCCACGGTGGGCGCCAAATTGTTGAGGGTCGAATCGTAATGGATACGGAGCCCTGAAAACAACTAGTACAAATAAGAAAGAAATAGCATTCAAAACGTATAGATGCAATATTCAATAAATTAAATAGAAGAAATAAGCCGATATCAATGTCCAACGTGGAGAACAATTATCCCCGGATTATATTAGTACAAATCAGGCTCTCGGATTTACCGAACTACTATCGATGATTACAGGGTTATTCTCTCATGTATAATGCGTGCTAGATGCCGATAATTGGCGCATACATGGGGTATTTTTAGGTGAGAACTAGGTTTAGGGTTCCCTCAATCTTCGCAAGCAGTTAGGGGGCATCTACCAGAAAAATCCTGGTGGTTTGGCCATGTAGCGGTTGCGCCTTCCGAAAATCCTACGAGCTAGACGTTATGCGCCCGTTACCCCTCCTTGACCGTTGGGTGGCTGTTAGGGCCGGTCGCTGTACGTATATCGAGCTTCCTCTTTGATGATCGAACTGCCTTCTATCTTGATCGAACTGCTTTTGGCACATTGAACTGCTTTTACGGTGGGCTTTGGTCCTCGTGAACTAGGCTGCTGCGATTTTATTGGGCTGGTATCATTATCGGTCCACTACTAAATTTCGTTGGACCACAAATGGGCCTCTTTTTGGGCCGATCCTGGGTAGGTCCCCAACAGTTTCTGTCTCAAAAGGAACAATCAATTGTAGGGTTTTCAAATCTGTATCTTTATTGAGATTGATTAACTTGTATATTTGAGACCGAGAGAAGATGATCACTAGTTAATAATCTAGGTTTTAATTGCCCAACTGAGGAGTTAATTCCAAAATATCAAATTTCCCACCTAAGTAATTATTTTGGGTTTGGATTGGTTGATTTCCCTGGAATCTGTGCTTTTTATTATTGAATTTTATTCCCAAGTAATTTATTATTTTGAAAACAAAATCCCTTTTCAAATTTGGATTTGCTAAAACAACGAATAGATAAACTATGGTAGTACATGAAATAATTTCGTTGCACTATCCCTATGGGTTCAACATTCCTTTGGGTTTATAAATTTATTTGCATCGCTATACTATTATAAATTTGTTTAATTTTAACAGGCGATCACTAGGTCAAGTGATCCATACGGTCTTCAGCAATCTACTACACGCTGTAGGATCTCCCTATCGACGAGATAAGAAAATACCGTTGTTCTCGTATGTAAGTTTGTTTACAGATTGGAGATAAATTTGAATAAATACACATTTTAATAAATGCTTAAAGTATACAATAGCCAACACTTTTCTCCATTTTCTTGCAAAACCAAGGGGGGAGTTAAGAAAGCTTGTGTTACAGATGTTGTTCCAAAACCAGAGTATATAAAATGTGTAGCAGAAGTCTTGAATGTAATTGTCTCCCGAACTTACTCTTAATCAAATCTATTCGTACTTTATAAAATTGATTAACATAAAGTTTGAATAAATTAGTTGATTCAGTTAATACGCTAGCAATTTAGTCAGTTGTAGGGTTTTAAATGAGCAAGGAAACAAGGTTGATAAATAAATAAAATAGTAAAAGATACATGATGTATAGTTGTTTGAATGCCAAAAGATCTTATTGCCACACTTCGACCGTAAAATGCATCGAAGATTCACTAAGAACAACTTACAACACAATATAACTGGTCTCTTTAGGTTTCAAGAAGCTCATATATCCTCAAGATTTGAGGTAGCTATAGGCAGCGAGCTTTACCATACAACTCCACGTGTTTGGCTATCCAACTGTGTTCAAACTGATAGACTTTACCATGAACAAGGTCACTAGGTCTATGAACTAGATAAGTGTGAGTTTGTGTTCCTCACAAAGCTTGGTAAATGTTGGATAGATATTGGGTAGACTTTTGAAGATTCAAGAAGTCTATTTCAGATTCAGTCTCTTGGAAAGAGCTTGAACTCCGGTTAAGTCAAGCTAAACAGTATGAGTTTTGTGCGAGAACACAATGATTGAGTGAGAGAGACTGTGACTTTAGATTGCAGATAGCTTTGTCGATTTGGTAAATCGTTAATTATAACATTCTCTCTGTCAATCTTCCGAGGTATTTTTAGATGCGGTGGGAGACTTCTGAGAGTTTGAAAACTATCCGTTGAGTGGTGAACACGTGCTCTAATCTTCAGTCATTTTACAACTTTCTTTCATTTGAAGGACATTTCATCAGAACGGCTCACAATCAGTCTAAGGAATCTCAACTTTTTTTCTTTGTCTTTAATAAGTTTGAAACCTTAGTCTTTTTGTCTCAAATCAGTCACTTGTCATAGTTCGATTGATTTATTCATTTTGTCTCTACCGACAAATGTCTTTATACCTTTTGACACAATGTTTAACTGATCAGTTAAGTCTCCTACTTAATTTATATCTCACCGACTGACTAATCGTCAGTTGTGTAAAACTTTGATTGGTCATTTCTTTGACTGGCTAGAGCTGACTCCTAGTTCTATTACAACTCAATGAACATATACAAGGTTATAAGTTTGGAATCAATCTATCTAACTAATTCTATCCAGTTAGTCCATACATATTGTGACGATTGACTTGGTTTGACACATCAAAAATATATTTCATAACACTTTTCCCTTTTTTAAGTCGTCAAAACCATACCCACAAAGAAAATAAGGGGTTAAAAACTTGTCACAACAATTGAAGTACACACCAAACTGACTTCCTCTAAATATTTGCTTCTTAAAATAAAACCTTGCCCCTGAATAAGTTAAGGTAGTAAGAAAATATTCTCGATTAAATCGGGGATAGAGTAACTGACTGCACTAGGTACAAGTTTAGTAATACACATTTAAAAGCTTTTGAGAAAAAAAGATAGTCTTCAAAATACATAAATAGCCAGTTTCATTAATTGATATGTACAATTATAAGAGGTTTAGTACAAGAAACTTGTCTAGGAGTACAACGCGTAGCAGAGCAAACAAGTCAATCAATTCTGAGCAAATGATTCTAATAACCAATTGATGTAACAAATCGTATAGCACTAAATATGTATCAGAGCAAAAACATAGCAAGTGTGCTATGTTTCTTCTTCTTCAATAAGAGTTCTAAAGTTGAAATTGAAGTCTCCGAATTAAAAATATTCTCGGAGTGGGTTGCATCAATTGGAGATGGTGATATGAGTTGTTATAATGATGCAAAATGAATGGCAAAATACTAGATTATATTCTCCTAAACTTTTTGGTGACCTTAAGAGATAATTGTCCAAAGCACGTATCATTTTATATTATCTATCAGTAATGATTTCTCATATTTGTAAGATAGAGTCGTTTTGGCTCCAACAAAGGATATTGTTGATTTAGATAGACTTGTTAGATACAGTGTTGGTCCCAAATCAGAGTTAAGTAGAAATGCAGCGGAAGATTTTACATGTTTATATTCTCCAACTAGTGATTCTGACACCAGCTTGGGTTCAGAAAATGGGTTGCTTAGAGAGCGATATATTTCTTAGTCAAGTTTCATTAATATACGACAACACTTGTTGTGTTTGCTTTCAAATCCAATACTAAAATTAAAATAAAGCAGTAAATAATGTAAATGATTTGTAGAGGTATGGATCAAACTGTGCTACATCCTCTCTTCAGACGCACAATCTGGAAATCACTAAGCTGTGGACTACAAATATGCTGCATTATCTATTGCTAGTTGATAAATGGTTGCATCCACCAGTCCACTAGCGCAGTTGCCAAATTCTTTGCTCTCCTTTGCTTCTTCAACTGGTCGTGGGAGTTTGAGTTCTTCCCGAGAACATTAGCTTGCGGTATACACCCGAGATAGTTACCAACATAGTAGTGGTAACTCCAAGAAGTTTTCTTACTTAGAGAGTAAGAAAACTGAAGTAACAACTATTGCATGACGCACAAAGCCTCGTGCTCAGGAAGGAATACAAAAAGCTGATAGAACAACTTGAGAGCTTTTGAGAACTGAGTGTTGATAGCTTTCGAGATCGGTCAAATTTGAATGAATAATATTGTCGTGGAATTCGTAACCTTCTCAAAGTGATTTGCAACCTCTATTTATATGTGCTTTTTGGAAGGTTTAAATTTGAAGCCGATTAGAGCCGTTGTGAGACAAAAGGCACGTGTACCATCAAAGTCTCACTTTTCTGACTTGTAGTGTCCTTTTTGTCAGAGCAGGTGGACTTTTGCTGCATTGGTCAAAATGACTCTTTAGCCAGTCCGAGTAATGTTTGTTGTCATAGACTTTAACATCTTCTTTCTTAAAGTTTGGACTTGTCTTGAAAGGTCTTTGATAAGCTCGTAAATACACTCCCTTATCCATGTTTTTCTCCTTTATTTTAGTTAATTTATGTTTAGTTATTAGTCATTTTTCGTGCATGAGTGTATTATAGAGGATGCTTTGCTTGCCATGGTGAGTTTTTGCAGGTTTTTTGGCTAAAAAGTGGCCAATAGGTGAAAAAAGCCAGAATGAAGTTGTTGTTTCGGTCAACACACTGGATGTCAACTGACAAGGAAGACGAAGTTGAAAACTCGAGCAAGACCTTCGTGTCGACCGATATGGTGCATGTTGATCAACGTAGAGGATTGATGTCGATTGAGGTAGGAAGCAAGGAAGTGCTCGACATGGAAATCTACACAGATGTTGGATGACGATCAAAGTGGAGTTCGAAGTGGAACACCGATGTGAAGCCCATGTCAATCGACATACCATGTGTCGATGGACATGGAGGTCCGAGAAGGCAATTTGACCAGATTGGGATGTTTTCATTATTCAAAGCCTAATACCTAATTGAGACAATTTCTCCTCTATAAATACATCTTATAGCTCGAATTTTAAACAACTTTTACATTATCTTTACTTTAGAATTTTATTTTAAACAATTGATTTTTGTCTCAAAAGGAAGAATTAATTGTAGGTTAAATCTGATAGTTATTGAGATTTTTTAATGTTGTGTTCTTAAGACCGAGAGGAGATAGTCACACATTAGTAATCTAGGGTTTAATTGCCAAACAAAGAATTGAATCCATTTGAGTCTGGTTTTTCCTCATTGCTGAGTTGATGAATTATACATGTTGAAAGATTAATTATCTGCCCTGGAATTTGTGCTCTTTATTTACTGTTTTAAAAATTTCTTTAAATTCCTATTTTGTCATCTTTAATTTCCAAAACCAAAATCCTGATTTCAAGTACTCAAACAAATAAGGTTTGAAAACCATGACTAGTACATAAGATAGATTTGTTATACATTCCCTGTGGGTTGGACACTCTGATTATAAATTTATTTGTCATTGTTGCTATAATTAATCTGTAGTTTTTACGGTGATCAGTCTTTGCTTGTTTTGGCTTGCTTGTATCTCATGTTGCTGGTTGGGTATTGCTTTGCAGGTGAAGTCTGTTGGTAAGCTCCTTACTGGTGGATCACCAGCTGGTGATGACGTGTCAGCCAATATCCTCCAAAGAAAAGGCGCTTTGCTAGTAAAGGATTTTAGCCAACAAACCCTAACAAGCTCATTTTATGGTGAAGGGAATTCACCAGCAAATGTCCAAAAGCTTGTGATCAGCTCCGAATTAGAACTTGATAATTGTTATATAGGACGGTACAAGTTCGGACTTGTCTAGCTAGAGACACTCTATCTAGTGATATTTTGGCTCATCAAAATATCAATCAAGGAAGGAATTTCTAACATCAATCTCTAACAATTTCCCATTTTGATGTAGTCAAACCCACTCTAAGTCGGCAAGTAGATAGCAACTTTTTGAGTTTACAATAAATTTGAACTATCATATATACTCGAAAACTAGTATCTTGCACAACCTAGCCTAATGATCTTCCCCTTGATTGGGATAGATATTGCTCGATTATAATCAAGAAGGCAAAAATAAAAATGCTGATTACACAGAGTATGTATGTTCAGCAATAGAAGATGTGATGAGCAGAGAATGAGCCAAAGTGTCATTATCTTCAATATTTAAGCCAATTTTCCATTTATATTGATAAGAGTATTGTTGGTCCCAAATCAGAGTACGTATAATGTGCAGCGAAAGTATTAAAACAGTTAAATACACTCTAATTCGCGAGCAGTTCCGTTTCTTATCAACTCAGTTTTTATGTGACAGTTTTAGAAAGACAGTTTATGTTATCCAGCAGTTAGATTAACAGTTTTACAGTTATTGGGAATTAACAGTTATACACTTCAACACTTTCAAGGTAAGTGTTGAAGGTTTCAAGATATAAATTGAAACTGTTAAGTACCTAAAGTAAGTAAAACTGTAAACGACACAGGATATTTAAAGTGGTTCGGAGCCTTAAGTTGTTGGGATTATATACTGAAAGCATATATGATTAAGTGTTTTGTACACCGGTCTTCATATATGTTGCTGCAACAATGCTCGCTATCTAATTAAACAAACATACAACGAACCATAATATCCAATTATCTCGCCTATAGGGATGATCATATGGTGTGTAGGAGATCACAGAGGATCATATGAATCGTTTGACCTAGCGAGATATAAACAGTATCACAGCTGAGACGGTCCCTGGATAGGCTGTCGTCTAAGCTGCGGCACATCGGTTCATAAGTGGGCTTATCCTAGCTACTTGATGTGTCGGTACATAGTTATGTATTGATGGGATCAACAGTGGGATGAGCCATTCTCATTGACATATGAATGAGCAAGATCCCTAACATACTTCCTATGATCTTAAACCTAACTGAAGGATAAGGGGCACACACAGATTGACCACGCTTTGATTTACCATGGTGGTGAGTCTTACATGTACTCTTATACCCGTATTTTGGGTGTTGGCAATTTGTGTGTGGCCTGCTTAGTCTGGACGTTTAGTTAAGCATATCCGTTTCAAGATGGTGACATTCCCTGAGGAGCTCACAAGGTTCATTATGCTAAACCCTGCAGGTTGAATTATTTAATTCAGGCATAAGTGAAAAGGAGTGAGTGGTATTACTCAGGAAATAAGAGATTAATTAATTGTGGTTGATTGTCATAAGCCAAATTAATTAATGAATGTCTAAAACCTTAAATATGTGGATCATGTTAGTTTGGTGCAACCCGTTCCTAATAAGGTGGTAATAAAGGGGCGAGTCAGCATTGTTACCGTGGTGAAGGTTAAAACAATATTTTATTAATTAATTATGTTCTGGGTTGAACAAGGAAGGATTAATTAATAAAGAGGGCCCACTTTATTATTTGCATTTGGTCCCTGGTCTGGCCCATGAACTGCTCACAGCCCATTAGGGTTAGGGTTTCCCAAAGCCCTAACACTATATAAAGGCCTTCTCTCTATTAGATCAACTAGGGTTTTTTAGTATATTGTAAATAGAGAGGGACGACTGCGGCTATCCAGAGGGAGGAACTGATCGATTCCTCCAGATCTCGGATTCAACTTGGTAGATAATCCTCACCAGATTTCCAAGGAGCAAGGGAAAATATCAGAAGATCAGATCTGTAGGAACAACTATCGATCGCCGGCATTCTATCTCAGATCTAAGGTTATTTCATCGTTATTGGCTCTGATCTTGATCTGTAGATCAAACGGTGAAATTAGGTATTCTCTAAATCCATCCTCTGCAATTAATTTTGTAGGAGCATGCATAGGATCGCATGGTTTATTTAATTGAATTTTGTTCCTGGTATCCAAAGAACGATCCTTGGCAAGAAATTAATTAATGGCAACTCGTGTTGTCCAACGTAGACTCAAACCCTACAATTGGTATCAGAGCCAGGTTCATGTTCTTAGGCTCTATCTTGGATAAATGGAGATTAAATAAATATGTATGTTCATGGATGGATTTAAATTGACGTGGATGTTTTGTTCTCGTGGCCTTCTCGTTTTTGGATCTGTTTTTCACCACGAGAAAATCCGTGGTTAGATTTGATAGGAAATCATGTAATAGATCTAGATCTATTTTTGTATTTTCTATTTTATTCAAATCTGTAAAATTGAGATCCGGAGAAGAACGAGAAACGAAGAACGAAGAACAACATTGGAGGAACCACTAATTAGTGTTCAGCCCTTCACCCACCAGATCTCGCCGGCGGCGGCGATGGTGTCCGGCGGGTGGCAGCAGGGTGGTGGCGGTAGGCAGAACGCCTATTGCTGGGCCGCGCCCAGTTTTTTGTGTTGCTGTGCGCAATTTTCCGGCGATATGCGCAGGTCCGGTGAGCAGCTGGCCGCTGCAAGGGACGGCACAGGGCTGACAACGACGCTCGGGTTCGCCCGCTGCACGTGTGTGTGCACAGTCCTGTGCGTGTTTCCTCCGGCGGCCTGATTCTCTGTTCGACAAGGATGCAGCTCGCGGTGTCCCTGCGAACGGCAACAACCGACGAGGTTGTTTTGTAGAAGCAGAGTCGTGCGCGGCTGCACACGGCGAGGTAAGCAGCGCAAATGGGCTGCAACTGTTGTCGCTTCTCGTTTCCCGAACGCCGTCGGCAATGGCAGTTGCTGCTGCGACCGGTGATGGCTGTTGGCGGTGGTGGTTCCCGTAGAAGCAGGCTGCGCGGCCCTGCAGCGCTTCCTGTGGTTTCTGCGCGTATAGCGAAGCTCGCCGGCGACGTGGGTTGTCTGAGACAGTGACCGAAGATGGCCGGCCGCAAGCGGCGGGCGGATAGGCGGCTGGCGGCGGCTGAAGGTGTTGTGGCGGCTAGGGTTTCCCAACCTAGGGTTTGGTTGCACTATATGGGCCAGAAACCCTAATTTGCAGCCCAACTGTTGTTTTTTCAGTCCGATTCAGATTTCAAGTCCAACGGAGGCCCAGTTTGAAGATCTGTATTGGAATTAAATCTTGTAATAGTTAGATTTAATTACTTTCAGTTGTAATCGCATCTGAGGGGCCACGAGAATTTTTTTTTATTATTGATTTATTCTCGTATTGATGTGATTTATTATGTGAGCACTAGTAAATAATAGGAAAGCATGCCTATTTGCTTTAATTATTTACAGTTATAAGCATGTTGCAATTTAATTTTGAGCATGTCTTATGTGATTTATTTTATGTTTTAAATTGTGTTTATAAATTCCGGGATCATATTAATTTACGATGGAATTTTGGGTGTGACATAATTTATGGGAACATAAAATAATGTGTGCGCATGAAACCTTTAGAATTAAAATACTAAGCTGGATTTTGGTTCTTTTCTAACCAAGAACATTAGACCTCCACAAATACGACCTCTCATTGGAAGTGGGGTATCTCGAAGCATAAACGGACTACTCGGGTAGCTTACGTACCAGTTCCAATGCGATGAGGTTTCCAAAATAAAACACATATTTTAAGATGAGAAGTGGGAGCCTCTAAGCAAACGGTCTACTCGGGTAGCTTGCATTGAGACAACTTTCACTGGTCTCTAAGATTAATCTAAGTGGGATAACAAAGGATGTAAAGGGCATGCGGTATGGGTCGAGTACGTATGCCAAATTGCCTTTTATAATCCGGAGTTAGGATTGTGGTTTGTTTGGCTTAGATGTTGCCTGGAGTATAACTCTTTTGAGATGTCCCTGCTCCGGATAGGTGAACATGGTCTTAAGATCTTCAATATTAATTTCTTTTGCTGAAGATACCTGGCATGTTAAGAAATTAAAGGACCTATTTTGGTCTGGTTGAGCGTTCATCGTAAACGGTCTACTCGGGTAGCTTGCGATGAATTAGCTTGGGCAATTGGAGGAAGCAAATTGCATTGTTTTATCTAAAGGTTCTATGCATATTCGTTTCAATTGTTCGTAGTATGTGCTTACTTTAATTCGCTTATTTGTTTTCAGATATGTCTATGAACAATGTCATTAATATCCTTGCTCAAAATCCTCTCAATGGTCCGAATTTCCTAGAATGGAAACGTAATTTGGATTATATCCTTGTTGCGGAAGAACACACGTTTGTCCTTGCTGATCCTTGGCCGCCAGTCCCAGCTGCTGATGCTACTGCCGAGCAGCAGCAGTCTTACGATAAGTGGATCAAGTCTAATAATGTAGTGAAATGCTACATGATGACCACTATGAGTAAGGTACTGCAGCTGCAGCATCAGCATTATGATAAGGCCTGTGAGATTATGGATAATCTAACAGTGACTTATGGGGAGACGGACAGAACTGTCAGATTCAATCTCATGAAGGAGATTGTGAGTAAGAAAATGTCTGAAGGTAGTTCAGTGAGAGAGCACGTGGTTGCCATGACTCACCTCATGGATGAAATAACGTTGCATGGTGGTGGTATTGATGCGGAAGCCCAAGTCGATATCATACTAAACTCTCTTCCCAAGTCCTTTGAAAACTTCAGGTTGAATGCTGTGATGAACAAGAAGGAGTATACTCTTAATGAGTTACTCAGTGACTTGATGGCAGCACAGTCCCTGATGGAACTCGAGAAATCAGTTTTGTTTTCTTCTGGTAGCCGGTCTGCTGCTCTTAAACGAGCAAAACCTAAGAGAACGGCTAGGAATAAGAACAAGAAAACTGCTGGTGGGAACAATGGAGTTTATGCTCCAAAGAAAAAGGCTGGGAAAGTTAAAGGAAATGGCAAGTGTTACCGCTGTGGCAAGATAGGACACTGGAAATCAAATTGTCCAGGTGTTAACACCAATGGACAAGGTACGTCATCATTTACATGTTTAGTATCAGTTTTCTACTCCTTGTGAGTAGTGGTTACTGTGAGTACTAATCATGTTTTGGCTGCACTATGCAGGGAATCAAGCTGATGATGCTTGAGGATGACGGGATTACCAACTCCAAGGAAGATGCTGGAGATTGTTCTCAAGCTGTTGGAGTTATTTGCTTTAAGTTTATGTTAAAAACTCTGTTTTTAATTCAAGATCTTTTGAAGAGATATTGGTTTTGTTTTGATAAACAATTTTCATCTATTATTATGGATTATCAGTTATTCAGATAGAGTTTTTCTATCATGATGAATAACAGTGTTTTCTATTATGGATGATTGTCTCTTCATTACTTGATTACATAAACTATCAGTGTTCTAAGGTATAATTTAAAGAATCTCTATGGAGATAGGTTACATCAGTCTAAGTAGTTTTAAGTAATTCATGGAATTATGGATTCAATTCAGGTATTCCTATGAATGGTACTTATGATAACTACTTAGAGGTATAAGATGGTAGCAGGCCTTTTAATAGGCGATTGCATCTCTATAGGTTATTTCGTGTTTGCTCTGGTTTGCTGGTTTGAGTCTACTTCCGATGTTGCCTTAACATGCATTGATACTGTAATCGTTTAAGATTTGGATATGTTTATCTAGTTCACTACAAGTCTTAGTCTCTTGCTTTAATCAAGAGCGTTCAGGACTAAGGTAGAGAATAAGTTAAACAAGACCGTAAAAACATTATGATTCATTCATAATGGTATATCTTAAGTCATGGGGTTTTACAGTATCTGGCAGAGCAAAGGGATTGCATCCCAGTTAATTACACCTATTATCCCTCGATTGGGATAGTATAGATAAAACGAAATAAGATTCTTTAAAAGTTTATAAGTTATGCCAGCTTTGCCAAATTTTCGTTTTTGGGAAGAGCGCCAAAAGCAGTTGTGTGTTTGCTTAATCTAGTGTCTTCTAAATCAGTTTCAAATACCCTAGCAGACATTGACTCTGTCAAATAGGCAATGATGGGTAATTCGGTTGTTAAGCTGATATAGGAATCTGATTGTTTGGAAGAAAGGTTTAAGCTAGTACTGCTTTGTGGGCTATTCCAGCTAAACGAAAAAGATGGTTGCTTTGTATTTCCTAGATACAAGCAAGTTGTATAGGATGAAACCATGAATCCAAATGTGAGATTTTTCTCTAACGTTTTAGAGAAGACAATTCAAATCCATCAGGAAATACCCCGTGGCATATTGAGCATACCTTGGAAGGTATGGTACCAATTGCATGGTCACCTGTGTATGATGATAAACCACAAATTAATGCACCATTAACTGACAACGTAAAAGGAGCATCGTTGCAGTGGGAGGTTGCCTTAACAGGCTTAATGGTACTGGATCGTGGAAACAGTCGCTGGACTTGTTCCCAGCTTAACGGACAATATCGTACTTATCCCTTAAAGCGCAATGAAGTTGTTAAGACAAACGATGCGGCTTAATGACGTCAAGTCATGGATTCAGAAATGAATCAGTAAATGTTATGGTTGTGTATCGGGATCAGTGATTGCCAAATAGCTTACCAGCTATAAGTAACTGATTGATATACAAGGAAAGAAATGATTGAATGGTAACCTATTATATTCGAATATCTAGGTTAGTGAGTAAGGTATGTTTCACAACAGGACTTTCTCACTGGTTGCAACTGTTAAACCCATTCGAATTCTTTTAACCATAACGGCACATATGAATCTAACTATCTGGAAGATAGATGACGTCATCCATATTTTATAAACGGGTACCTTGATAAAAGGTGACGACATCTGTATGCGACAATCAGATAAGTTATGTGCAGCATCATGTCTCGAAGCCAAGGTAGTTCAAGTATGAACTTAAAGGAGCTTCAAAGTCATGAAACAGACATTTTGATATTGTCTATCGAGAATGAGAGTTTCATGTATTAGTTATGTGTCAGCGGAAGCGTGGTTTTCCTTGCACATTATGCAGATATTATTTTCACATTCAGAAACGGTGTGGGGATATTGTCAGGCATAAAGGATGGTTATCCGAACAGTTTCAGAAGTAGGACTTAAGATATTTTGGAACACCTTTTGAATTAAAGTCTTGTGTTGTCACAAGAAAAGGATGTTCAGGTATCTCGAGTCGCTTAAATTGATTATGTGATGAGTCGTTCATAGCAAGAAAGATTGTTGTCTTTCTATATTGCAGATGAAGGAGTTCAGATATCTGTAATGCTATAAGCATGTTAGACAGACATCAATTCAACTCTGGATAGGCACATCAGTTTACAAGTGTGCTATGTGAGTTGAATGGCATCGGATATCCAGGAGGATCATATTGAAATGAAGTTGACCTCTGACTATGTGTTGGCCTTGGAGGAGGAGTTATAGGAATCTAACACAGAAGTGTGTTGCGGATTCCGGTATGAAGGCTGAGTTTTTGTCAGCTTCATTAGCTTCGCAAGAAGCAATATAGCTCTGATGCCATCCTCTAGACGTGTGTTTTCTGAGTTTGCCTAATTAAATCACAAGGAATTGTGATTATGTTGGTGCAATGACAAACTCAAAGGAACCCAAGACTCACAAGGTGGTGAAACACATAGGATGTGTGGAATCACATCATAAGAGAAATCGTGACAAGAGGTGACGTGAATGCAGTGGGAGTGATTGACAGTATAGACACACTTAATACTTTGGTAAAGCAATGGTATTATGCTTTAAGTATAAGTGGGAGATTATTGGGATTATATACTGAAAGCATATATGATTATGTGTTTTGTACACTGGTCTTCATATATGTTGTTGCAACAATGCTCGCTATCTAATTAAACAAACATACAACGAACCATGATATCCTATTATCTTGCCTATAGGGATTATCATATGGTGTGTAGGAGATCACAGAGGATCATATGAATCGTTTGACCTAGCGAGATATAAACAGTATCACAGCTGAGACGGTCCCTGGATAGGCTGTCGGTATAAGCTGCAGCACATCGGTTCATAAGTGGGCTTATCCTAGCTACTAGATGTGTCGGTACATAGTTATGTATTGATGGGATCAACAGTGGGATGTGCCATTCTCATTGATATATGAATGAGCCAGATCGCTAACATACTTCCTTTGATCTTAAACCTAACTGAAGGATAAGGGGCACACTCAGATTGACCACGCTTTGATTTACCATGGTGGCGAGTCTTACATGTACTCTTATACCCGTATTTTAGGTGTTGGCAATTTTTGTGTGGCCTGCTTAGTCTGGACGTTTAGGTTAGCATATCCGTTTCAGGATGGTGACATTCCCTGAGGAGCTCACAAGGTTCATTATGCTAAACCCTGCAGGTTGAATTATTTAATTCAGGCATAAGTGAAAAGGAGTGAGTGGTATTACTCAGGAAATAAGAGATTAATTAATTGTGGCTGATTGTCATAAGCCAAATTAATTAATGAATGTCTAAAACCTTAAATATGTGGATCATGTAAGTTTGGTGCAACCCGTTCCTAATAACGTGGTAATAAAGGGGCGAGTCAGCATTGTTACCGTGGTGAAGGTTAAAACAATGTTTTATTAATTAATTATGTTCTGGGTTGAACAAGGATTAATTAATAAAGAGGGCCCATTTTATTATTTGCATCTGGTCCCTGTCTGGCCCATGAACTGCTCACAGCCCATTAGGGTTAGGTTTTCCCAAAGCCCTAACACTATATAAAGGCCTTCTCTCTATCAGATCAACTAGGGTTTTTCAGTATATGGTAAATAGAGAGAGACGGCGGCGGCTATCCAGAGGGAGGAACTGATCGATTCCTCCAGATCTCGGATTCAACTTGGTAGATAATCCTCACCAGATTTCCAAGGAGCAAGGGAACAGATCAGAAGATCAGATCTGTAGGAATAACTATCCATCGCCAGCGTTCTATCTCAGATCTAAGGTTATTTCATCGTTATTGGCTCCGATCTAGATCTGTAGATCAAACGGTGAAATCATGTATTCTCTAAATCCATCCTCTGCAATTAATTTTGTAGGAGCATGCATAGGATCGCATGGTTTATTTAATTGAAATTTGTTCCTAGTATCCTAAGAACGATCCTTGGCAAGAAATTCATTAATGGCAACTCGTGTTGTCCATCATAGACTCAAACCCTACATAAGACCTACGTCCACTCTTCGGATATCAGATCCAGAAATTCACTAAGTTATGAAGATACAATCCTCACGATCTATAGCCAGTTGTAATAGAGACCACCGTCCACAGCACAATGGATCACTCGCCCAGGTAGTTGTACTTCACTCCTTCTTCAGTTCGTCGAAGGCTCTGCCTCTTCTCTGTGAACTGGCAGTCGTCAAAGATGGACTGAGGATAAACCTCCCTTTTCCTTCTCCCGTAGAATGGATGGTTGAGTTCTTCCCAGAACGTACACCAAGTCAGTAGATTAAGTCAGCAGACTTAATCCTCGTGTACCCAAGGTCACACGGTGAATCTTGAAGGATTCATTAAGCAATATAATGCCTCGTGTTCAATAAATGAGCCACAATGTTAATGCTTTCTCGCTTGAGAGCGTTTAATGCTTGAGCTTTAATTTCAACAGAGAGGCGAGATTAAATGTGTCAAAGATTCAAATATGCAAAGGTTTTTCTGTCTCTGTTGTTCCTGCTATTTATACGTTGGAAATCTGAAAATAGCCGGTAGAGACATTTTGAAGGATGTCCAATCCTAGTCCATCCTTCTCTGAAAAAGTCGCCTGCTTCTCTGCTTTTTTTGCTACACTGTCTTGCTTTGCAGGGCAGTTTGTACTTGATGTGTCAGAAGCCGAACAACGTTGTATGCCAGTCGCAATTGAGTCTCTGACTGTCTTTTATCATTGACTTCCTTAGAGTTCTTCTGCGACTGATCGGCATCTTGCTATGTACGGATTCTTTGATGTGAAACTGTCCTGGTCTGAAACTGTGAGTGCCTCTCGACAGTTTCTTTGTAAACACTGTATCCACAGTTTTATTTAAATATCTAAGCCTTGACAGGAAAAACTATCTGCGTAGTTTTTCGTACCCTTTGCTCTGCTCTGCTTTTTTTCGTCCTTTATGTTTGACAATTATCTCGTCTGAATGGCGTCTTCTTCAAAACTGTTCCACAGTTTTGACAAATCTCTTCTCATAGACTATTACAACTCGATCTTCCTGTACAAGGATTACATGAGGTAATAACTCTAAGGCCTAGACTTTGGTATATAGTTTTGACACATCAAAACATCAATTTAAGGTGGGATTTCAACATCAACACCTAACAAGTATAAATACAATGGAAGGTTACATCTGAACAAAATAATTGAAAAAGAAGGTAATTACGACTAAACTCCTGATAGTACTCAGGCCTTCTTGGCTACACTTCTCTGCACCGTCTCTGCCACCTTCTTTGTGGCCTCTTCCTTCAGCACTTACTTCTTCACCACTCCTTCTCTGACCCCATACGATGGATCATGAAAACAAGGTGGAAGAGCTATGCTAAAGAAGATGAAGGCTACTTGGGGGGGGGGACTAGAGAGATCAGTGCATCACACCTTGAGATCCAAGGAGATATGATGCACCATATTCCTCGATATTGTCAACCAGACATCTGGTTGACTTACCTTCCCATCCCAAACAAATTAAGCAGCTTGTTGAGTTGACTTTGGAGTTTCCTTTCTCTAAAGTCGGGTAAAGAAGAAAAAATTCTTGTTCTCTTCATCTTCGAATATTACTGGTGCCTCGCCACGCACGTTGCCTTCAGTGATCATTGGCTTGTAGGCAGTGGGTGGATCGTTGATCTCCTCTGGACACTTCTCCTCATGCTCCAATCATGGATTCACCATGGTTGACAGGTAATAAGTCATAGTAGAGAGAAGGTAGACATTCGAAGGATGAATATCTAAGAGAATTTTCAAGGTGTAGAAGTGATTATTTCAAAAGTGAGAAATGCACCTTTTATAGGAAATTCTTGTGCATCAATGCATGCTACGAATCTCATGGATATTTGTAACAAAAGATACGATATCTTTGACATCTGTTTCACAAAATCTTATGTGTGTGTTGAGCTTCAGGACGTCGAGAAATGTGCAAAGTCGTGGCATTTTCCTATTCCTTCTTTGGGATGCATCACATTAAATTTGGCGTGTGAATGAGGATCTCTGTAACTCCTGCCCTTTAGCAATGCTAAATGAGGAACTTACCAATTTGACCCCTAGTAAATGCCCAACTTTGAGGAACTTGCTAGTTAAGTATTTTACTAGTTTAACTCAAGATAAAATACGTAATATATTTGCTAGCTGGTTACTTCCAAAGTTTACCAGCTCGAAGATACCAGCAATAAACACTAGGATCTGAGACCTAGTGTTGTCTCCAAAAAACCAAAAGCCACATTTGAGAGCTTGGACTCAAATGTATTATGCTACCATTCAAGGATAACCACAAGATTGAGAGCTTGGACTCAATCTTTTTCTTGTTGGATTTCATCAAACTCTAACATTCCAAGTTTGATGCACAAATCCTTGATTCTTGCTTCTGGGAGAGGCTTGGTGAACATATCTGCAAGCTGGTTATCTATCCGAAAATGCTCGACTGAGATATCCTTCTTCTTCACGTGGTTTGTGTGTTTCGGCCTACTTGCTATCACATAGAGCAAGGATCCTATGATGCCTCTGAATTTGGTTGGTTTCACTAGTTACCCCTCTTCATCTAGAGTCAGTTGTGTTGTGGGACTCATTGGAATCCTCAGCCACTTTGGCTTCCCTAGACTATACTTGTTGATGAGATCTTTTATATACTTCTTCTGGTTGATTAATATACCTTCAAGGGTTTGTTGAACTTGAAGTCCTAAGAAGTATGACATCTTGCCCATCATGGTCATCTAAAAATTATGTTTCATTAGCTGGGCAAACTTCTCACAAAGGTCGAGATTCTTCGATCGGTAGATGATATTGTCCACATAGAAAATGTGTTCAGCATCCTTGATTCGGAAGAGAGTCTTGTCGATCTTCCCTTTCCTAAAGCCATTCTTTAGTGGAAACTGAGACAAAGTCTCATACCAAGCCCGCGGTGCTTGCTTAAGATCAAAGAGAGCCCTCTACAGCTTGTAGACCTTGTCATTTTCTTCAAATCCTGGAGGCTGCTCCATGTAGACTTTCTCATTTAGCTTGCCATTTAGGAAGACGGCAAAGTTCTGATATGTGTCGTAAGCTACAAATAGCATAATTGCCTCCATTTTGGCATATGATGCGAATGTTTAATCATAGTCTATTCTTTCACATTGCGCGTATCCCTTGGAAACAAGTCAACTTGATCCTTACGATGTTGCTAGCTTCATCCCGCTGCATACTCATTTGGTACATATCACTGACTGGTGTGTTGGTCTGTCCACCTGGTACAAAACATTGTTGCAGGTGAACTATCCAGTTCTTCTTGCATCGCATTGATCCAATCTGGTGGCCGCAAGGATTCTCCAATCTTCATCGGCTCTGATTAGGAGATGAGCATGAGAGTGAAACACTCTCAGCTCTTGTACAAATAGTGTTCATAAAATTATCCAAGATTTCTCGTTCAGGATAATGTCTTAACCATTTTGGTCTCTGCAACTTTTTGGCCTCCACTGGCTGGATAAAATGATGTGTACACTCCACTCCTACGATGGGTACATCTTTGAAAAGGAAATCTTCTGGAATGATTACTTCTCCAGAAGCTGGTTCTACTGCTGATGTTGGCACTTCCTTTTCTGCTGGTACAGTTGTTGCTAACTCCGAATTTTCTGGCTCTACAGTTACTGGCACTACTTTTCTTACTGGCATATCTCCAACTGATTTCCCAGTTGTTGGTTCCTCACCATCTCCAAAGTCATCGACTCCAATGTCTGACTCACTAGCTCCTAGCTTGCAAGCTAGGTCTTCATCAACAACAAACTCCTCTGTCTCTAGAAGGACTTCTTCGACTTCTTCATCTTCAAGTTTGATTCTTCTAGGTTGGATTCCCCCTATATTCATTCTCTCATTTAATGAAATGGAATCCAAGGCTTATGCAAGTTCAGTAGCATCATCGTCCCTCTTAGTTATTTGTGGATCAGTCGACGTTGCTGGTTAACAAGACTTATCACTCATCAATCTAGTCTAAACAATTGATTTAAGATGAGAAACATCATTCTCAAATGTCCATGGACATTTTTTATCTCATGAATGTCTTGTGCCAGCTCTTTCATGGTCCTGCACACTAGAGTAGCTTCAGCAAACACAATATGACATTTTGTTGGTCCCTGATCAGAGTACGTATAAATGTGCAGCGGAAGTTTTTACAAGCAGTTGCACTCTAAAACTGGGGGGGGGGGTCAGTTTCCCAGTTTAGGATTATAAAAACTGTGTTACCTGAGCAGTTTTAATTAAACAGTTTTCAGATTTACACTTAAACACTTAAGCGAAGTGTTAAAGGTTTCAAAACTCAGTTTAGAACTGTGTAAGATAAAAGTACGGAAAACTGTAAATGAGACAGGATATTTATAGTGGTTCGGAGCCTTAAGACCTATATCTACTCTTCAAAAATTAATCTGGTAATTCACTAAGAAGATGAAGTTTACACTCTTCACAATCTATAGCCAATCACCAAAAAAACCACCATTCGCAGCAAACTGGATCATTCGCCCAGGTAGATGATCATCACCCCTTCTTCAGTTCCTCGAAGCTAGGTGGCACCTTGAAGTCTTCTCAGAACTGGCAGTCGTCGGAATCAGATTGAGGACAAACCTCCCTTCTCCTTCTCCGCTGGATGGATGGTTGTGTTCTTCCCAGAACGTACGCAGGTTGGCAAAAGCCTATAATAACTCGTTCCTCGAGTGAGAACCAGGCCACTATGTTCTTACTTGGAAAGTAAGAACACCAAGAACATAGACTAAGTCGAAAGATTTAATCCTCGTGTACTCCAAGGTCATACGGTGAATCTCAGAAAATTCCTTAAGCAATAATGCCTCGTGTTCAATAAAATGAACCATAGAGTTACTGCCTTCTCGCTTGAGAGCTTTTAATGCTTTGAGCTTTTAATTCGATAAAGTAACGACAAGGTTAGTAGAATCTCCAATCGTTCGTATGTAGTGTCTAATGTGTTTCTCTGATCTTCCTGCTATTTATAGTTGGATATTTGAAAATAGCCGGTAGAGACAACTCATATGGTGTCCAATCAATGGTCATGTTTTTCTAAAAAGCAGACCTACTCCTCTGCCTTTTTCTGAACACTGCCATGCTTTTTTAGAGATAGTTTTGTCCTTTATGTCAGACTCGAACAACGTTGTACTCCAGTCATAATTGAGTGTATCTTTGTTCCTTATCATTGAGTCTTCAATGCTCTTTTTGACGGTTCGGCATCTTGCCTTTCACGTGTTCCCTTTGGCATGAAACTGTGCTGATCTAAAACTGTGAGTGCCTCTCGACAGTTTTTTTATGAAAACCGTCTCCATAATTTTCATTGCTATACGGTCCTTTACAGTTTAAAACTGCCTGTGAAGTTTTTTCTCATGCTTCTTCATAAAATTGTCTTCACAGTTTTCTCGCATGTAGCTCTTTGAAACTGTCTTCACAGTTTTTTTCGATCTTTCTGTTCCGACAGTTGACCTCCACAGTTTTTTGGTGGTTTGCCTTACCCGAACAATTACAACTCGAATATCCTATACAAGGATTACATGAAGTAACAACTCTAAGGACTAACCTTGGTATACAGTTCTTGACACATCAAAACATCAAATTAAAGGTGGGATTTCTACATCAGCACCTAACAATTTCCCCCCTTTTGATGTTGTCAAAACTATACCATCTAAGTCGAAATGAGGATGCAGTTGCCCTGAGTTTACAAAGTATGACATTCTAACATATACTCAGAACTGTGCTTCCTCTAGATTCGACCTACTCTAATTGATCTTCCCCCTAAATAGGAGAGAAATTACTCGATTAATATAAATCAATTTAGAGCAAAAATCAAACTGTTGATCATACCTGAATATGTGACTTCAACTAAACGTGTATCTAAGGTACTAGACAATGAGAAATTGTCTTCAAACCAGCAGTTTTTTACCTTTCATTAAATGTGTTCATTACAAAAGAAAAGTGAAAAAATGCGACAAAAGATACAAAATTTTTTTCAGAACTCCATTACTCCTTTGGTTTGTCTTGATCTTGCTCTTTGTCCTTCGGTTTTTCAGGAGTGGAGGTAGATGAGTAAGCTCCAGACTAGCTCCAGACTGCTTAGCAATGTTTTTGGCCATTTCTACCATCCATTTCAACTGTTCTTCCCTGGCCTCTTTCTTTTGCTGCATCTGTATCTGCATCTACTTCTGCATCCTCTCATCTCTTATCTCTTCCCCCTTTTGGACAATATCAACCAGAGTATCCATGGTCGTCTGGATTTTGTGACTCATTGCTTGGTAAACTGCTTGGTTGATAGCATTTTGAACAGCATCAGTGAGAATCATGGTTGGAACACCAACTGAGATGGGGTTGGGAGACAGTTTCTTCCTGGATAACAATGGATTGTTCAGCAGTGACAGGAAAAACTATCGTATTGTCTTCTTCAGGAACTGTTTCTATTTCTGGTAGATGAGCAGTGGCAGCTGCTTCTTCCTCCTCTGCTCAGCGGCAGCTTCTTCTTCTTGTTTTGTTTTCAGCTCAGCAACAACCTCTTCTTCTTGCTTTTTCCTTTCGGCTTCTTTGGCCTCCTGCCTTGTCCTTTCAGCGGCCTCGGTCTCCTTTCTGACATTTTCTAGCTTCTGCTGCTGCTGCCGCAGCCTCGGCCTCTAGCCGTGCTTTCTCTACTGCTTCTTGCTCTTTCCTGAGCCTTTCCTCTTCTTCCTTTTTCAACCTTTCTTCTTCTTCCTTCCTCAAACGCTCTTCTTTCTGATTCCTTAACCTTTCTTCCTCTTCTTTTCTTATCCTTTCCTTTTCCTCTTTCTTCAGCCTTTCCAGCTCCCTCTTTTTGTCTTCTTCAAACTGGGAGAGTTTTGTTTGAAAAATCTTTTAACCTTTTCATTCAGCCTCTGTTGAAGATCACGAAGTCTCTCCAGGCCAGTGTGGCATTCACTGATCTTTCTTTCTATGCGCTCTTGAGTAGACTCTCCTCTGTCTTCTCTGACATCTTCTTCTGAGGGGTTAACTTGCTCAGTTCCCCCTAAATCCAAGAAGGGAATGTCATCTTGGTCTTCGCTATGAATGGATGACTCTTTCTCTTCCGAATCTTCTGAGGCTGTCCGTCCATCCTCAGGTTGTTCTCTCCTCAGAGATGTAGTCCTCTCAAAATCCGATGAGCTGCATACCATATCTTCAAATGTCATCGGCTCATCTGTTGATTGAACTCCTTGAGCTGCAAGCTGAGGATTGACCAGCAACTTCAAGTGTATCATAAAAAAGCAGTTTCTTGGCAACTGTCGTCATTGAAACCTCAAAATCCGCTCCCTTCCTCTTCTTGGATTGAGGTTCCTCAGCAATTGTATGTTTGTCTTTCCTGGCACGTTGTAATCCTTCTTCCCGGTTAGCTTCTATCAGCTTCCTTTTCTTCCTTTGCTTCCTTTCAGTCTGTCAGTAGTTTGAAACTGAACAGTTTTCTTTTTCGGCTGAGCTGAGGTGCCAGTTTTTTGGGCTTCTTGGAACCCTCGACAGTTTGAACTGGCGGAATGGCAGCGAGACTCTCCGTCGTCTCAGCATCTACCTCCTTATCATCAAAACTATCGTGCCCTTCAACATCATCATCGTTTCCATCATCGTCATCAGTTCTTTGGATTGAACGTAGACTGGAGTCTTTGGTGGGATGAAATATGACGGTATGAGATGTTCCCCCTCACGTTGAAGACCTAGAATGTTCTCAAGAAGGTAGCTGACCTTCAATCCAAAACTGACACTCGAAGAAAATTTGTCATCCTTTCTGATGCCTCTGTTTTTCTTCGCATAAACGTCCAAAAATATATTCTGCCATGTTTCCTCCTGGGCAATCATCAAGAGCCATCGTCAAGGCATATTTGGGATGGCTTAACTCAGAGAAAAATCTGACCCCACAATACAACATCCTCAGTGAAATCTCACTGAGTATCTTATAGAATGGGTTCAGATCAGACACTTTAGTGGTAGCTTTGAAATCTTCCTTATTATCGGGCTTCTTCCACTTTGCCCAATGGTTTTTCATGGCATTATTGTCATCATCGAGATAACTGGCGATGTGTTCCCCCGTGTTGGGTAGATGAAGAAATTTGGCAACCAGGACCAACCTTTATCTCCTTCTTGTCTACTTTCTTCTTGAAGAATCGTTGATCTTTGTCAATAATGGCGTGTTCGTAGAACTTGGCTACGGGATAGGGTTTGAATCGCCGGGTAGACACTGTCAAGAATTGCGTCAGTTTCTCCGCCATGAGCTCCCAATTTAAAATTTTGTCTTTTACGACTTGGGATGCTCCAATCTTGTTGTTGGTGAGACCATAAGAGTCGACATTGTCTCCCACGATTTGGGCTAGATCCGCTTGCAGAGTCTTCTCTGTGACTGTAAATTCCTCTGGGTTATCCAAGGTACTGGTGCCTTCGATTTAAGTTTTCTTTTTTGGCAAGGTTACAGATGTAATGCGAGTGATTTAGAAGGCTTGAGAATCTTAAGAGATTGTGTTGCAGAGAGTAGAGAGTCGAGTGAAAGTGTCGAAGATAAAGACACAAAGGGTTTAAGAGGTTTTCGTTGATAAAATGATCATAAAGATCCATGGCTGAGATTAAAACCCTTTTGTACGATGGATGGCTAAGATAGACACTGACGTAGGCGGTTTTTCACATCTCTGGCACACCATTCAGGAGCACATAGGAAGGTCGACGTGGCTCTATGTAATACGCCGTTGAACTGCTCGCATTTAATGCGACGTGCAGCCGAAGACTTTGTCGAATTCAAAAATTCATGACCTTGACCAAAGCAGTTTTCCCAAACCCATGACTTTATGAAAACTGGTTGAGACAGTTCAAAATTGTCCTAATCGATAAACTGAGCAATTGTGTCACCCTTAGTTCCCACTTAGAAACTCTCCTTTCCTTTGATGGTTAAAAAAACTGAGACCTTGACAGTTTCTTCTTGCAGTTTTCCTGAGTACTCATATCCTGAACTCCTTCTTTAGACTTTAAGGCAAAGTCTGGGAAACCGTACGACTTTGGTTTGACCATACACTAACTCTGAACTTTTAGCCTTCTGACCTATTGGCCACGTGTCCATTCAGCGATGGCTCGATGCAATTGTTGGGCATTGAATGTTGACTCATCGGCTTCTGACTCTAAACCATGAAAAGTCATGTCTTGCTTTTAAGTGATTTGCATCCCTTCGATCGACACACAAATTGCCTATAAATACCCATTTTACGAAGTAGGGTAAGCACACAATCCATCATTCTTTTAGAAATCCATACGAGATAACTCAAACCCACTCATCTAAAGATCATGACTTCTCCATCTGATATCACCATTAAGCGAAATAAAATCCTGAACATACATAGCTTGATGGTTAAGTATTGGGAGAGTCCACGGGTCTATAACTCAGTGATAGGGGGTCTGACGACAAACGACCTTGAGTCGTTTGTGAACAAAAGCCTTTCTCCTTCCATAGAGTTTTGCTGAAGGTGTTTGCCAATGGCTTCTATGTTACGAAGGATAATGAGATCCACAGCAACATCAATGGCCACGAATTCTGCTGGTCTCCTGAATCCTTTTCCATCAGCTTTGGACTTCCTCACGGTGGTACACCAGTCATGAACTACCTTAAGGAGGATACGGCGCCAGAATGGACTGCTTGGCAGAGGTGGAGAGATTGCAACGCCAATTTCCATCGGACAGCCCCGTCGAGGTTCCTGATGCCTCGATATCGCCTAACTTTCGACATCATCAATCAAATGTTAGTCAGTAACTCACCGTTGGACACGGACTTCTCACCGCCGGTCTGGAAGGCTATGATGGCCTTCGTAGATGAGGAGCAGGTTGACTGGGCTTCCTATGTCTTTGAACGGGTGAGGTACACCTTTGAGAATCTGCCAGCTATCCCCGTTCCTTTCGGGATGCAACAGAGCTCGCTCCTGGAGCAGTAGATTCTAACTTTTGTTCGACGCTGGTCCAACATTGAAGACTCCGACTTCTTTCCACCAAGGCTTCATCCTTTCTGCTGAATGAATCTGAACTCTTTTAAGAATTTCCCTATAATTTCCTTTTTCTTGTTTGGATGTTGTATCACCCCCTCCTTAAGTATCAATGAAAATCGGACTCCTTTTTCCTCTAACTGTTGAGCAAACTGTCTTTTAATATACCACAACTGACTCAATTAATAATCCAAACAGTTTTGCAGCGCTCAGTTTTCATCTCTCTCTTTTGAGATTTCATCAAACTCTAGAAGACCTAGTTTGATGCATAGCTCCTTGAATCGAGCCTCAGGTAGCGGTTTAGTGAAAATATCCGCTAACTGGTCCTCCGTTCTAATATATTCCACCGAGATATCTTCTTTCTCAACATGATCTCGAATGAAATAATGACGTATATCAATGTGCTTCATCCTAGAGTGGAGAACTGGATTCTTTGAGATACAAACCACACTGTTGTTGTCGCAGTATATAGGTACACATCCAGTCTCTATCCCATAATCTTTAAGATGTTGCTTTATCCAAAGCACTTGAGCACAACAGCTACTACGTATTCAGCCTCAGTGGTTGACGTGGCCACTGAATGTTGCTTCTTGCTGAACCAACTGATCAGTTTATGACCTAAAACCTGACAAGTTTCACTTGTGCTCTTCCGATCGATTTTGCAGCCTCCAAAATCTAAATCTAAGAATCCATTCAGCATAATTCCATCAGTTTTGGGATACCAAATTCCTAAAGACTCAGTCTTCTTAAGGTATGTCACGATCCTCTTCGCTGCTTCCATGTGGGACTTTTTAAGATTCACTTGGAATCTTTCGCACACTCCCATAGCATAAGATATATCGGGTCTGCTGGCAGTTAAATAGAGCAGTGACCCAATCATCCCTCGATAAGCAGTTGGATTGATAGGTTCTCCTTCTTCATCAAGATTATTTTGACAACTGTTGCTCATGGGAATCCTCAAGGACTTCGTCTTTTCTGGACATAATTTGTTAATCAAATCTTGAGTATATTTCTTTTGACTTGTGAAAATCCCTTCATCTGACTGATCAACTTGTAATCTAAGAAAGTATGTCATTTTGCCCATCATACTCATTTGAAATTTGTTCTGCATCAAGTGGCTAAACTTCTCACATAGCTTGTTGTTCTTGCTGCCGAAGATGATATCGTCTACATATATTTGAACAAGCAAGATGTCCTCTCCATATTTTATCTAGAACAGAGTTCGGTCGATTGCGCCCTTTTCAAAACCATTTTTGAGTAGAAAATGTGAGAGAGTTTCATACCATGCTCTAGGTACTTTCTTCAATCCATACAAGGCTTTCATTAGCTTGTAGACTTGGTTTCCTTGCTCGAAACCTGGGGGTTGTTTAACGTAGACTTCTTCCTTCAATTCGCCATTGAGAAAAGCACTCTTCACATCCATTTGAAGGACTGTGAAGTTATGATAGGTAGCATATGCCAAGAATAGACGAATGGCTTCCAGTCTGGCAACTGGTGCAAATGTCTCTTCGAAGTCTATCCCTTCGCATTGTGCGTACCCCTTAGCAACCAATTTTGCTTTGTTTCGAACGATGGTACCGTTCTTGTCTCTTTTATTCTTAAAGACCCATTTGGTGCCAATTACAGATTGATGTGTTGGTCTATCCACCAGATACCACACATTGTTGCGAGTAAACTCTCCTAGTTCCTCTTGCATTGCATTAATCCAACCCGTTGATTAAAGAGCTTCATCAATCTTCACAAGTTCAATTTGAGATATGAAGCAAGGCATCAATGTAGTGCCTTGTCTTGTTCGAACAAGATTGCCAATATCATCTAGAACAACTCTGATAGGATGATCTCTTAGCCAACAAGGCTTCATCACAGATATGGCTTCAACAGGAGCAATTGTTATCTCAGAAACTGTTGGGGGTCCTTGGTGAGATGGTTGACCTCCAAGTTCTGGAATTGTTTCCTGCATAGCAACTGGCTGGTTAGCTGGAGCTGCTTCCTCAGCGGCCTCAAGGTTGACTTCATTGACTTTAGGTTGCTCAGCTTCTAAAACTGTTGCGTTGGTTTCAGGTGGCTTCTCTTCATTCTGATTTTCTATGTTTATGTACTTTAAGGCCTCAGCAATGACATTAGCATCATTGGCCCTCTCGACTATTTGGGGTTCAGCCGAGGTAACTGGAATCTCAGGATCATCATTCATAGATCTAGTCAGAGGAACTGTTTGATTTTGATCAAGATCAGTTCTAGGTTCCTCATTGACATCCTTGATCTCATAATTTTCCAGACCCAGTTCTGGAAGTGTCCTGCGCACTAGAGTAGCTTCATAAAAAATAACATGACATGTTATTTCCACAAGCTGAGTTATCTTATTGAATACCCTATATCCCTTATACAAAGGATGCCCATAACCAAGGAACACACCTTCATCAGCCTTAGGGCTGAAGGTATTCAATTTAGACTTCCCATTGTTAGGATATAAAATGGAGAACCGAATGCACGAAGATGAGCTATAGAAGGCTTACGACCGTTGTAAATCTCGTAGGGAGTCTTGTGCAACCGCGTGTTGAAAGCACTTCTATTTTGCGTGTTGCAGGCTGTCATCAAGGCTTCTCCCCAAAATCTTTTTCCAAGGTCGGTCTCGGCCAGCATGGTCCTTACTACTTATTTGAGTGTTCTATTCCTCCGCTCAGCAAGGCCATTTTGTTGAGGAGTTCTTGGAGTAGACTTCTCATGCCCAATTTTGATTTCAACGCAAAAGTCCATAAGCAGTCCGTTGCAAAACTCTGCTCCATTATCGGACCATATCCTCGAGACTGTCACCCCTTTGTCATTTTGAAGATGGGTAAGCAGTTCTGGTAGTTGGATCTTGACTTCATCCTTGGAATTGAGCAACACCACCCACGTATATCTTGAGTAGTCATCAATGACTACTAATGTGTACTTTCTACCTCCAATTATGGGCGGAGTAACTGGACCAAACAGATCCATGTGGAGCAGTTCCAAGATTCGATCCGTGCTTGTTGTAACTGGTCTGTTCTTGAACGAGACTCTTGTCTATTTTCCGAGCTGGCAAGCTTTACAGATTCCTTCTTTTTGAAACTTCTTCTGCGGCAGTCCTTCAACTAGATTATGTTTTTCTAGATGTCTGATCGAGTTGAAGTTCAAGTGGTTTAATCTTTTGTGCCACATCCAGTTTACTCTATCTAAGGAATTGTGCGCCATTAGGCAAATTCCTTCTTTTCCACTAGATCAATCAATAACTTAGAGACCTCTTTTTCTGATTCTTTATCTTGTTCTCGTTGGTCAGCTTGTCTATGATGAGGCACTCTGATTCTTCAAAACTGACAATGTAGCCACTCTCGCTCAACTGGCTGATGCTCAGAAGATTACGTTTCAGATTGGTGACTAAGGACACATTCTGGATAAATATGCCATTATGCTCCAGGCATCCTTTTCCAACTACTTGACCCTTGGCCTTGTTCCTAAAAGTGACAGGTGGTCCTTTGCAAATCACGAGATTCTTGAGTAGATCATTTTCTCCTATCATGTGTGCCGAGCATCCACTATCCAAGATCCATGATCTTTCTTTCTTCTGAGAACTTTGTCCCTGCAAGACAGAAAATTTCATTTAGGTCCCCGCATCCTTTCAGGTCCTGCAAAGTCAGTTTTCTGGATCCATCCTTTTGGTATCCAGACCTGTTTCACTCTTACAGTTCGTGAAACTGAATCACTCTTTAGTGATTGGTTCACCTTTCTTCTAAAATAATGTATGTTGTTTGAATGCATGTTAGGAAAGGATGTGGTGTGTGAACTCTTTCTGAACCTGTTGTTCTTTAAAGAGTCTCGAGAAATAGTTCTCGGGTGTTTAGCCATCATAGTCTTATGAGAGTAAAATTGTCTCGACTTAGGCCTCGAATCGGTGTTCCTCCTATTTGGATAACTATTATAATGAAACTGAGTTCTATTATAACCTCTCGGATAGAAATCCGGTTGTCGAACTGACTTCCTTGCAACATTTACATGTTGCTTAGTCGTTCTTGTTGGTAAAACTGGATTCCTTGCATTTTGAACATTTCGCTTATCCAGTTTTGAAGAAAAGTCAGTTTTCCTCTCTACAGTTGGTTTATACATTTTACGAACTGTATTGATTCCCTGTCGAGGTGCCAGTTTAGGGTCAGTTTTTGACCAGCATTGGGTCTTTTCTTTTTGCTTAACTGGCTCTTTGGATTTTTTTTCCTTTTTCCAACCCTATGCTTGAACTAGGTTTGGCTTTGATAGAGCCTAAAAATATTTTCTTAGTTTTTGACGTAGATGCATGTTCGCTCAAAACCTTTTCATCTTAGTGTTCCATAAATCCAATTCCGTGTTTATTGGATGGTTGTTTGTTAGCTTTCAAAATTTTATCTAATTTTCTTGAGCTCTTTTTGAAGGTACATTCACATTTAACTGGCTCAAGTTTCTTCAAGGAATCACACTCTTTTTAAATATTTTCAAAGTCGTCAAAAAGTTTTGAATGTTCTTCCATGAGTTTTTCAAATTCCTCACTGATTGACCTCGATCTTGCGATTTCATCGGTCAAAACTAAAATCTCTGATTTCAGTGAGGCATTTTCACTAGCTAATGCATCTTTAATCTCATGAAATTTCTCAACCTCTTTTATAATGATCTCTAGTGAAACATCTTCTGAATTTGAGCGACAAAATTCAGAGTTTTCATCTGTTGGGAAAATATTCCTGAATTACCCTTAGGAGCACAATGTAAAAGGTTTTGTTGGATCAAACCTTAGTAGAAAGGTCGATCATTGCTGAACCTTAGCATAGCTTAGCAACTTATGTAATGTCCCGTATAGGGTAAACATCGAGTTGTAATAGAATAGGTTGCTTGAAAGAATCTCAGCAGACATCAGAAAGAACAAGAAAGAAAAAGGAACTCAGTGTTAGCACAATGCTGAGGAGTCAGCATCTGATAATACGATACAGGCTGCTAAAGGCGTTAGCAAACAGAAAAGCAGAAGAACATTTGCTGAACATCAAAACCAGAAGTATGCTGGAAGATATCCAGCATCCCGTTCCAATAAAGGCTCAGCAAAGAAAATCTCAACTACTACACCGCCACTCTGACCAACACGCGAAGATTAGATCTGTCAGAAGTAGGATGGAAAAGCCTGTACGAAGACAGAAAAGTTGGTAAAAAGCTACCTGCATTTAAGTAGAAAGATCCGTTGTGTCTAACGGATCTGCCGACTCAATCTTCGAGAAGACAACCATAAAAGGGAAGTCAAAGGAAGATGCAAAAAGAGCTAACTCTCTAACGCAAAGATACACACAAAGGTTTCCAAATAGAGACAAAAACCCAGAGAGCAGTTCAGTTGAAAGGCATAATACCGAGATATCTAAAAGCCTTTTAACATCTCGAGTGTTCCACCACACATCTGAAACTCATCTGAGGAATTCTTGAAGGATTCAAGAATCTTCAATCATTGGGATCACTTTTGTCATAGAAAGTATCCAGCAGTCAGTTTCTCGAGAAGAAATTGATTAACACGGGCACTAAAGCCGAAAATAAAGGATAGTTCGGAAGAATTTGTAAAATCTTCCACACGTGGTAAAAGCGAGTTTTACGAAGGTGCGTCCTTGACTCAGCTGGAGCCACACCTGAAAGGTTCGGAGTATCGGAAGATAGCCGTGGAGCAGACAAACCAGACGGCGGCTGATTGCTTTATAGGGAAGGTAACTCTTTGTACACCGTATACTTTCTTAGTGAAACTCTTAGCGATTTGGCTAAGGAGTGGACATAGATCATTTGATCGAACCACTATAAATCTTGTGTTCTGTTGTTGGTTACTGCTTTATTGGTTGTGATCGACAATAACGTAACCTAGAAACATGAGTTACTAGAATATAACTGCAAGAAGTAACTTAAGCAAACCGGATTAATAACTTCGAGTCAAGAATACCTCATTTACAAGTAAATGCTAATTCTATTCCGCTGCACCTCGTGCGTATATCTTACTGTTACCACGACGACTCTAATCTCGGGGACCAACAAGTGGTATCAGAGCAGGAGGTTGAAAAACCGACAGCTTCTGAGTCGCTGAGGACCTAGATCCTAGTTTTTCCTTGCGTTTCTTGTATCTGTGTCTTACATAGCTCAGGTTAAGGCGAAAAGAATCAACATGACGAACCATGCTCTTCCAAAGTACAACAAGGATGGTTTTGAAACCTGGAAAAAGAAGGCCATGATCCAATTGCAAAGCATTCATCCGAAGATGAGGGACATTCTCACAATTGGTCCTATAGAGATCATGAAGGTTAACACTGCACCCCCTGCACCTGCTGGTGGTCAGCCCAGACCTGGGATGGTGAAGAAACCCTACGAAGAATGGACTCTAGAAGACAAGAAGAGAGGCCAGCTGGAGTTTATCGCCATGAAATTAATCATGGATTGTCTACCTCCTCTGATGTCTGACAAAGCTCTGGACTACAACACAACAAAAGAAATGTGGGATTACGTCTGTGAAGTTTCTCAGGAGACAGAACAAATGAAGCGGAACAAGCTACAAGTCGCTGTGGACAAGTACAAATCCTTCGCCATGGTTCCTGGTGAAACCATTCAGCAGATGGAAGAAAGATTCAACACCATCATAGGAGAACTCAAAAATGTCGGGAAGAAATATGACAAAGGAGAAATGAACAACAAGATAATATCCAAGCTCTACCCCAGAAGTGATTGGTTTGTCAAAATGATGAGCTTAAGTGAAAAAGATTTGAGCAACATGTCTACCGCTGAAGTATTCTCTCAACTAAAGGCACATGAATTCATCATTCAACAGTCGAAGAAGAATGAGGCTGCTATAGCACATTCAAGTGCAACGAGTGCTGGAACTCAAGAAGACGTAGCATATTTCGTCAAAAAGGATGCAAATAAATGGAAATCCCCCAGGAAACCATTTTATAACCAGGAGAGATTTACGCCAACAACGCCAACAAAGAAAACTCCATCAACTTCTAACTCGAGCAGTGAAAATAAAAAAAATAGACGAGTTGGAAGAACAAATGAAGAAGATACAAAAATGATCTTTGAAGCAAAGGCAGAAAAGGATGCTAAGGCAACCTCTATACAACATCCCACTGAGAAAAGGATAAGGACATGTTTTGAATGCAAATCTCCTGATCACTTGAAGCATGATTGTCCAAAAGTAAATCCAGAAGAAAGAGAACGGTTGCGGCAAAGATTTGAAAGACGAGCAGTTCGAGCTGTGACTAAGGCGCTGCTGACGTGGACAGAGGTTCCAGATATTCCTGATAACGAAGAAGAATATTATCCCACTGATGAAGAAGAAGAAGCCCTAATGGTCTTCATGGCAGAAATCATTGAGAATGAAGAACCTTCTGCTAATGCTAAGCAACTTTCAGAATCGGCCCTAGCAGTCGATAATCAAGAGGTAACATCTATAGCTAACACTTCATACTCAGCACACACTTTTGACTCGGAAAATTCATTTTTGGATTCTAAAGAAGATTATCTTACCAAGCTAACACTGGAACTTTCAAAGGTTTACACCTTGAAAAATGCTATTGTAGAAGATAATTCTTCAATCAAACGAAAAGTCACTAGCCTGACCGACGAAGTCGAAAGACTAAGGTCCAAAAGCGAAGAGTTATTGAGACTTGAAATCAAATTTTCTAAACTTTCTGAAAATTTCAAAAAACTTGAAAAAGAAAATCTGATTTTGAAAAACAAAGCCAATGAGAAGTGTGTCTGCGCGTATATGACTAGTCAGGATAACCTGATAAGCCAACAGAGACGTCACGGTGACCGATCTGGAATTGGGCACAATTGTTATGATGAAGATGAAACTTCAAGGCTATAGAGAAATATCATTTTTGTTTCTGCCGGAAAAATATTTAGTGATAGTAAAGAGAAGGATACAATAGTTGCTGAATCGTCAAACGCTAAGCAGATCGCTCAGCAGAATATCAAGCAGTCTGCTGAACCTAAGCAGAGTGTCAAGCACTATGCTAGACCTCAACAAAAGGCCAAGCAGAATGTAAAAGTTCAACAGAGTATCACAAGAGATGCTGAATCTCAGCAGAACTCTCAATTTAGGTCTGCTAAGCAGAACTATTCAACAAACTCAAGGACAAAGGCTGAGCATTATGTTTCAAATGCCAGGAAGCCAAATCCTGTCCTTTCTCGGGAAAGACACATTGAGCATCATTCAATGAAACCCCAATACTATCTTTACACACCACGTAGGAAAAATACCTATGTGAGACCCGAGTCCAGATACGTGTATCACCAAAGGACGATGAAGGCGAAGAAGCACAACACACAATCACATGCATACACATATCAAAAGGTTGAGAAGGTTAATGAAATGAATCTCAAGGAGAAAACTTTGAAGATCATCAAAATGTGGATTGCAAAAGGAACAATGGCTCAAGATAATACTAATCCATCAGGACCCGACACGAAACGGGGATCTAAATCAACCTAATTATTCTTGCAGGATCTGGATTCAAGCACAAAGACATCAAGAATGTCAAATGAATGGATCCTCGATAGTGGTTGTTCGGCGCACATGAAGGGAGACGAAGCCCTATTCTCAGATATTCAAAAATCTTATGGTCCATCTGTAGTGTTCGGAGATAATAGCAAAGGGAGAGTACTTGGCCGAGGATGCATAGAATGCAATGGACTCAGGATTGTCAACGTAGCTCTTGTATCAAATCTCAAGCATAATTTACTCAGCATAAGTCAACTATGCGAGAACGGGTACACAGTATCTTTTATACATTCAGGTTGTTCTATAACTGACAATGATACAGGAGAAGTAAAGCTTCGAGGAATCCGGAAGGGAGGTCTTTATGTGGTCGATTGGAAAAGTGGTCAACAACATTCATGCTTTCTAGCACTAAACAAAGAAGAAACCACATGGCTATGGCATAAAAGGTTAAGTCATCTGAATTTTAAAACCATTAACCATATAGCCAAAAAGGGGCTTGTCGCAGGTCTACCTGATGACATCATATTTCGGAAAGAAGGAATATGCAAAGCCTGTCAACAAGGAAAGCAGACCAAAGCCTCATTCCACTCCAATCCAGATAAAAATACGTCAAGCAGAATACTTGAACTATTGCACATGGATCTATTTGGACCTATCACTCCTCCCTCTGTAAGTAAAAGGATATATACTCTTGTGGTAATTGATGACTTTTCTAGGTACACATGGGTTCGTTTGCTCAAAGCCAAAGATGAGGTTAAGATCATCTTGCCCGAACTAATTCTTAAAGAACAAAACAGTAAAGAGGTTACTGTGAAAAGGATTCGATCTGACAATGGAACCGAGTTTTGCAATGAAATCTTCATAGATTTCTGTGCAGAAGCTGGTATTAATCATGAGAGGTCCACTGCTAGGACCCCGCAGCAGGATGGTTTATGAGAAAGGAGGAATCGCACATTGAAAGAAGCAGTGCGATCCATGCTTGCTGATGCTAATTTACCTGCTAAATATTGGGGAGAAGCGGTTATGACAGCCTGTTATACACAGAATAGAAGTTCCATTAACGGACGATTCAACAAGACTCCCTACGAAGTGTACAACGGTCGTAAGCCTAATTTAGATTATCTACGTGCTTTCGGTGCGACATGTTATATTCATAATAATGGAAAGTCGAAACTTAACACTTTTTCACCTAAGTCAGATGAGGGTGTACTTCTTGGATATGGTCACCCCACTCACAAAGGTTACAGAGTGTTAAATAAGACTACCGGAATTGTGGAAATAACATGCAATGTTATTTTTGATGAATCTACTTTAGTGCGCAGAGCTGTAAAAGAAACGAAGAATATCAATCATGAGACTGATGACATCAATGGTCAATCAATTCTGAATTCTTTCGAGAAATTACGGATTGACCCGACTAAGTCTATGAATGATTGTGATCCACTTCAGTCGAGCTCAGCCGGTGACCAAACCTCTGACTAGGCCAATGATGCTAACGATCATGCTAAGGCCAATCCTCAAAAGGATATCTTTACTCTGCTAGATGATTCAGATGAGCAGACCTCCAATTCTCCTACCGCTGCTGAAGGAGTAAATGCTGCTGAAGACCTTGGCACAGGAGATGCTGAGTTACCAACTGCTGAGATACCTGCTGAAGAAGAAGGTCCAGATCATGATGTTCCTATAGCAGAAGCTCCAGTTGCTGAAGGAACATTTGCCACGGAAGAACAAATCATCAACACTCCAGATGCTGAAGATCAAGTGAACGATAAAGAGCATTCCGACAATCAAAACAGAGAAGGAAACGCTGAAGAAACAATCAGACCGGCATGGCTACGTGCACACTCTCTAGAAGATGTTCTTGGAGATATTAATGATCCTGTTCTCACAAGACAAGGGTCCACAATGTTTTCTTGCTACCTTTAAAGTGAAGAACCAACTAAAGTTGAGGATGCTTTACGTGATCCAGACTAGGTAAATGCTATGCAAGAGGAGCTTGCTGAATTTTCTCACAATCATGTAGGGGATCTGGTAGACAGACCAGAACATCAGAATGTCATAGTCACCAAATGGGTATTCAAGAATAAGAAGAACGAATCAGGCGTGGTGGTAAGGAACAAAGCACGTCTTGTAGCCAAAGGATACAAACAGTGTGAAGGCATTGACTATGATGAGACGTTTGCTCCAGTAGCCAGATTGGAAGCAATCAGATTATTCCTTGCTTATGCTGCACATCATGAATTCTTAGTCATGCAAATGGACGTCAAAAGCGCATTCCTCAATGGTGAACTCAAAGAAGAAGTCTATGTTGAGCAACCCCTAGGATTTGAAATTGGAAATCAAGTCTATAAGTTGAGAAAAGCCTTGTATAGATTGAAGCAATCACCACGAGCATGGTATGGAACTCTATCAAAGTTCTTGCTCGACAATGGTTTCAAGAAGGGAAGAATTGATCAAACACTCTTCCGTATTAAAGATAAAGGAAGCATCCTACTGGTACAAATCTACGTGGATGCCATCATTTTTGGCTTAAAGAATCAAGATCTCTGTGACAAATTTTCCAAACTGATGATGAGCAATTTCCAAATGAGTATGATGGGAAAGATGTCCTATTTTCTTGGACTTCAAGTTCAACAATCAAATGAAGGAATTTTCATTCACCAAAGAAAGTACACACGGGATCTGATTGCTAATTATTGCCCAGGAAAAACCAAGAGACTAAGGATTCCCATCAGCAACGCGTGCATAGCAGATCTCGAGAAAGAAGGAGAAGCCGTAAATCCCACCCTATATCGAGGGATCATTGGATATCTGCTATATCTTACAGCCAGCAAACCCGATATATCATATGCTGTGGGACTCTGTGCTAGATATCAATCTCAACCAAACAAAATGCACCTAGATACAACAAGGCGAATTATCAGATATTTGAAGTGCACAGAAGGCCTAGGAATTTGGTATCCAAGAGCCGACAGTTTAACTCTGAGTGGGTATTCAGATTCTGATTTTGGAGGATGCAAGATTGACAGAAAAAGCACAAGCGGAACATGTCAATTCCTTGGACACAAATTGATTAGCTGGTTCAGCAAAAAGCAGCACTCGGTAGGAACATAAACTACCGAAGCAGAATATGTCGCGGCTGCTAGCTGTTGTCAGAAAATTCTGTGGATTCGACAACAACTTTAGGACTATGACATTCTTCCTGAATGTGTACCAATCTTCTGTGATAACAACAGTGCTATGTGCATCACAAAGAATCCAGTACATCACTCCAGAACCAAACATATTGATATCCGATATCATTTTATTCGTGATCATCAAGAAAAGAAGGATATTGACATACAGCGTATATGCACGGAGGATCAAATAGCAGACATCTTTACTAAGCCCCTAGCAGAATCAAGATTCAAAGAATTATGTATCAAATTGGGAATGATGGAGTTAGATGCTGCTACCGATGAATGAGTTGTTGTCTTCACTTTTTCATATCTACATGAATTTCTTTTTATGGAAGTCCCTGCTAAATGAAGTCTGCTAAGATAATGAGAACTATCATCAGCAGATAGATTGTATCTGCTCAGCAGTTCATGGAACACGAAGAAGAAAAATTTTATGTCGTGGGATATGCCAAAGATCATTATATTACATAACCATTCTTTACTAAAACAGAGCTGCATTACAAAAGAGGGAAATTTTATGTCGTGGGATATGCCAAAGATCATTAGTGGTGAAAAGATGTGTGAAAAAGAAGCTCAAAGAAATAATTA
>JAPKLW010000352.1:0-75375 GCA_026898455.1 Plectranthus barbatus
ACCCAGCTTGTGGAAATAACATGCAATGTTGTTTTTGATGAAGCTACTTTAGTGCGCAGGACCTTACGCCAACTGGCTGAAGATGTTCCTGAGGTCGAGGATGTCAGCGACCAGTTGGGCAGGAATTCTTCCGATGCTCAACCAACTGGTTCGACTAGACCTATGAATGGATCATCTTCACAACCAGTTCCCTCAGGTGCCCATCAGCAACCTGAGAGGGTCGGTGATGCAAGTGACCTTGCTGAGACCTTTCACTCAATCTCTCTGAGTAATCCATGCAACAATCTAGGGGGAATCCCTACTGGCCTTTTTGAAGAAGAAGGCAATGATGGACCAGCTGGAATGGATGTTCCAGCTGATGCTGACAACGTTGGTGAAGGTCCAGCACCAGCTGATGTTGCAGCCCCGACTGGTGGAAATGTGGAAGCACCAGTCGTCAGGACAGATGAACCTGTTTCACAGTCGGCACCAGCAGTCGCTGGTCCTCCCAAATGGCTGAGGGATCACCCAACTGATGCTATTCTCGGTGATCCGGAAGGTTCTGTCCAGACTCGACACGGCAGTGCGCTCCTGAGTTGTTTTATCTCTCAAATGGAACCTACTTCCATAGGAGTGGCGCTCGAATCCGCTGATTGGATTAATGCCATGCAAGAGGAGCTTGCAGAATTCACTCGCAATAACGTTTGGGACTTGGTGGAGAGACCATCACATCAGTCAGTGATTGGCACCAAGTGGGTTTTCAAGAACAAGCGAGATGAGAATGGCACCGTGGTCAGAAACAAAGCTCGATTAGTCGCCAAAGGTTACAGGCAGTGTGAAGGGATCGATTTTGATGAGACCTTCGCACCAGTTGCCAGAATGGAGGCGATACGGCTGTTCCTTGCGTATGCAGCGTATCACGACTTCACAGTGTTCCAAATGGATGTGAAGAGCGCCTTCCTGAATGGCGAGCTAAAAGAGGAGGTATATGTCGAGCAACCTCCAGGCTTTGAAGTTGGCACCAAGGTGTACAAGCTGAGAAAGGCCCTGTATGGATTGAAACAGGCGCCCAGGGCTTGGTACGAAACGCTGTCACAATTCCTTACCAGCAATGGATTTCGGAAAGGGAAGATTGATAGGACTCTCTTTCTTCTCAAGGATGGAGGTGACATGCTGATGGTGCAGATCTATGTTGATGACATCATATTTGGATCAAGGAATATAACTCTCTGTGAGAAGTTTTCTCAACTGATGCAGACATCATTTCAGATGAGTATGATGGGCAAGCTAACATACTTCCTAGGACTCCAGGTCCAGCAGTCAGCTGATGGAATTTTTATCAGCCAGCGGAAGTATACGAAGGATTTAATCCAGAAGTATTGCCCAGAGAAAACTAAGTCCCTCAGAATACCTATGAGCACCAGTTGTCAAATATTCCTTGATGAGCAAGGTGAATCAGTTGATCCTACCATCTACCGAGGAATCATTGGATCACTTCTCTATCTCACAGCCAGCAGACCCGACATTTCTTATTCAGTCGGAGTGTGTGCCAGATTTCAAGCCAATCCGAAGAGGTCACATATGGAAACTGCCAAGAGGATAGTGAAATATCTGAAGGGGACTGAATCTCTCGGAATATGGTATCCCAGGAATGATGAGCTTACACTCATTGGATATTCAGATTCAGACTTCGCTGGATGCCGTATTGACCGGAAGAGTACCAGTGGTACGTGTCAATTTCTAGGACACAAGCTAATCAGTTGGTTTAGCAAGAAGCAGCACTCAGTTGCTACATCTACCACTGAGGCTGAGTATGTTGCCGCTGCCAGTTGCTGTGCTCAAATTATCTGGATCAAGCAACAACTGGAGGATTATGAAGTGGACACTGGCTGTGTTCCAATCTATTGCGACAACAACAGTGCTATGTGCATCACGAAGAATCCGGTTCATCACTCCAGAACCAAGCACATAGATATTCGACATCACTTCATTCGTGATCATGTCGAGAAGAAGGATGTCAGCGTGGACTATATCAGAACTGAAGATCAACTGGCTGACATCTTCACCAAGCCACTGCCAGAAGCAAGATTTAAGGAGTTGTGCATCAAACTCGGTCTTATGGAGATTGATGTGAGCCCAAATGATGAGGAAGAATGAGTCCCAGCTCTCATTCTGTTCTTGATCTTCTGGAGGACGCTGATTACGACTAAGTCCAAGCTCTTAGTTGTTTTCATTTAAGTGGTATCTCTATCCATCAAGTGGTATCTTACAACTGGTGTCTACTGCGGAATCTTGCCAGCATAGGCCATCAGTTGAAGCGAAATTGGGTCCCAGCCCCAATTCCTAGAGAAGAGAAGATTATGCGGAATAAAATTGAGTCCAAGCGCTCAATTTTCCATCTTTCCTGTTGCCAGCTGATAACTGATGGAAGTTTGCCAGCAGCAAGTACTATCAGCAAGTGGTATCAGTTGCTAACTGATGAAGAGGCCAACCAGTTAGGGGGAAGTATGCAACTGGTATGTGCTACTGATGACCAGTCTTGCCAGCTGTCTCAGAAAAGGCGGGATTGTTCAAATCCAAGTAGCGTGTACAGCTCTCAGAATTTAATACGGCATTTAATGCCACATTTAATGCGCACAGCGTCTGCGCAGTCCGACGTTTGGTTGCCACCAACCGCTGAGCGCCACGTCAGCTACACGACGTAGCCCACGTCAGCACGTCCGCGCACGTCTCACAGGAAACCGGGCTTGTTGATGACCGTCGATCCCCGCTTGCTGAGCGTTGATCTTGATCGTTTGATCCTGCATGGACTTGGGTATAAATACCCGATGCTTTTTCGACGGAAAAACCTTTACGATCATTCAATTTCAGAAACCCTACTCTCTCAAGCTTTCCTTAAGATTTCTTCTGAAATTATGGCTTCATCTTCCCGACAACCAGATGATAACCCTCCATCTCCATCTACATCTTCTTCGTCTGGTTCACCAGACTTACCAGTCGCAGAAGCCCACATGCCGACTTACACTGGCATCACGCAGATGGACGATGTAGACTACACCCTTCCGTTCGCTCGACTGGTTCAGTTGAACAAGCCAGCGACCAGGGCTCAACTCTCGAACGCGCAAATCAGGGCGGCGCAGGTTCAGAAAGAAAAAATTCTGAACGAGAAGCTGGCGCGCAAGAATTATGGAGCGGAGTTGATCGAGATGATCGACCGGGAAGGCCTTCGACAATATCTGACGGCAAGGCCCGAGACCTTCCATCCGCATATGGTGGCGGAGTTCTATGCACGGGCCGTGATTGCTGACGGGAGGAAGTCTTTCACCACTTCCGTCTTCGGCCATCTGATCACTGTCAGCGCCGAATACCTCGCCAACTTGTTCGGTTTGAGGAACGAGGGAATGGAGATAGCCACCTACTTCCACAACGATGTAGAGGAGTTCAGGAGGCGGTGGACTCAGTGGAAGAGGGAGGGGGTGACAAGTTTTCGCACTGGAATGCGGAAGTCGGAGATGGACGACTGGTGGCAGATGGTGTGCGACATCGTCGTCAGGATGCTGCAGTGCGAAGTTGGCTCATATGCTGAGTTGAGCCTGCGCAAATTCTCCGTGATGTGCGTGCCGGTGGATGGCGTGGAAGGGAACTGGGCCGAGTTCTTTTTCGGGAGACTGCTGGAGAATGTTGACCGCAACATCAACATTCCAATTGATGGGACGTTCACTCACTCCGTATCCTTTGGGCTGCGGATCAGCCATATTTTGGAGATGGAGATTGGAGATGGAGTGGACCAGGGGGAGCAACTAGTGAGTTCGGATTTCATTCCGCCCACCAAGGAGCAGGCAAAGCTGCCCCGCCCTGACTACCATAAGCCGCGGAGGCTGAGGGGAAAGACAGCAGTCCACCCAGCCACGGTCGTTTCGGAGGAAGAAGAGGAGGATGAGGGGGAACAGGTGCCAGTCATGGCACAGCCTCTGACGGAGGAGGCAAGGGCCGAGTTGAAAAGGAAAATGGAGACCGAGTCTCTTTTTACCCAACTGGAGGATGCGGAAGTGGAGGCTTCTGGCAGTCGCCCTCAACCATTTATGAAGGCGCCAGTCACCAAGAAGCCCTCCCGCAAGAAGCCTAAGACTTCCCAGCACCAGCAACCACCGCAAGCCGTGGCATACAACCCCGAGTCTGGGAAGATCTCCATCCCAGTCAAGAAGTCCGTTCTGGGGCTGACTGAGGAGGAGACGCTGGAGAAGATGACTCGCAAACGCAAGCGAGTCATGACCAAGGCGCAGAAGGCTGAGAAGCACGCCAAGAAGGCAAGGAGTGCCTCCTTGGTGAGGAAGAAGCAGGCCAAGTCAAGGCTCCGGGCTCTGCTGGCGAAGCAGAAGCGAGAGGCGGAGCTGGCGGCCAGGGATGAGCGCTTTGCTCAGATCAAGGCTGAGACTGAGGCCAGGCGCCAGGAGGAAATACAGGAGCAACTGAGGCTGGCGACCAGGGGCAAAGGACAGGCGTTCGAATCCACAAGTGCAAGGCCACCAGCACCAGCTCCAGGCGAAATCTTATCTGAAGAAACTTTTGAACGCCTGCTGGTGATGGGCACTGACAAGGATGTACTATCCCTTGTGGATGAGTACCAGCCGGAGGAGGAAACCGCTGATGTCCCTCCACCCGTGCAAGGGGGTGGTGGAGGTGACGACGTCCCACTGGCCGCGCAAGGGGGTGCCAGTGGAGGAGAAGAAGAGCGGGCGACCACCCCGGTACAACTGGCGAGCTCCTCGGATGCCAGTTCTGAATCCGAGGATGAAGAAGAACCAAAGGCTGAGAAGCCAGAGAAGGAGCCAGCTACGGAGGTGGTGCATCACTCAATGGTGCAGAGGATGGAGCCAAGGGATCTGTTCCCAGACTTTGACGCTAAGGCTCAAGTTTCTGCCCGTCGCCCCCGATCCACAGATGCCTCGACATCAACTTCTGGGCGACCAGCAGCATCCTCAACATCACCAGTTAGGCGTGCTCGATCTGAAAGGCGTCCTTACATGCTCTGCATCCAAGAGCATCAACTGGTTGATGAGGATACTTTCCAGGCACGAGTGACAGGAGTGCACCGGTGGGAGCAGCGCGGGGAGATGGCATTTCATAATTCAAGAGTGCCAGAGCCATCTGCATTCAACATCATACCTCTCAGCGGACTCCCTCACCAGTCGGTATATGCCTCCAGAATCACTGCCTGGTGCCTGCCTCTGCAGCCAGTGGAATATTACAACTCCACTCTCTATGAGTATGCTGAGAACATCGCGGTGGAGGTGGAAAATGCCGTCAATGACGAGATAATTTCCAGCTACCGAAGGCTCTGGAGGGTGGATCCGGAACTATGTCTGGAGTTCCGGAGATGGCGAATTTTTGATAGATGCCAGCGCCTGCTGACTGTGGAGAAGCGGGCGGTTCTCTATGCCAGGCTGGGTCTTGGCTACTGGAGAGCGGAGGAGGAGTGGGCTAATGCTTTCATGGGCACCGATCCTGAATGCCACCAGCAACTGTCTACAAGGAGGATCCAGCGCCGCTTGCTGAAGATTGCAGAGTATAGGCAGCTGACTGGAAGCTCCGGCCTCCCGCCACGGCAAAAGGTCAAGTTACCTTTTCTCCAGTTCCGAGTCAGCAGTCGGGGGTACCAGCTGACATACGCGCTCCGACGCCTCAGAGTGCTGGTTACCCTCCCAAGGATCCCTCCCTATCATGCTATTCTGTTCGACATGGCTGCCTGCGCCTTGCTGGTAGACCATATTGTGGAGGAGGATCCTTCTCGTGGCTTGTGGATGACCCTTGCCGTCCCTCATGTTCCTATTGTCTCGGGCGATCTCGTCCCTGATTCTATGGACTGGCAAGTGGTGGAATTCACTGAACAAGTCCAGCCAGCTCCAGCAGCAGTGCCAGTGGTGGCTGAATCAGCTGAAGTGCCAGCTGAGGAAGTACAAGTTGAGGCAACAGCAGCTGCTGCAGTGCCAGCGGAGGAGCCAGCCCCGATGGAGATATCAGCTGCATCTGAACCAGCAGCGGCTCCTTCCGCAACTGATGTGCCTTCCTCTTCCTTGCAGTTTCAGCACAGCCTCTCTCCGAAGTCCATCCGCCTGCGCAACTGCTTGATCTCATTGATGCCAGGATGGACCAGCGCTTTTCCTCCTACCGAGCAGAGATGGCGCAACAAATGGAGACCTTCACCTCTGGAGTGAACTCCTTTTTGGTGCGGATCCAAGAGGGGGAAGATGCGCGAGCACGTGCCGAGGCTGAGAGGTTCCGCCTTGCTGAAGAGGAGAGGAGGATAGCTGCTGAAGAAAGGGAGAAGAGCAGACAAGACATGGCGGCTCTTACTGAGATCTTGAGGAACCTAGCTAATCGAAATCAATCTCCTGGATCTTCTTCTCAGCCATAGGTCCTGTGCTCTTCATTTTTTTTGTGTAAGTATTTTTGTACCAGTTAGACTAGTCAGTTTTTTAATCCTGTACTTGTAATTGCATCATTAATGGATTGATTACTGATGGGTTGACGACAATTTCTCATTGTCCAACTAATGTCTACTGATTTTTACTTACCAGCTGAACTTACACATTTTGTGTAATCAGCACCAGCACTCCATTTGGTATCTTTTATTTCTAACCTGGCTCAGATTCTTACTTCATAATTTAATCGAGCAATATCTCTCCCAGTTTGAGGGGGAAGATCCTTAGGTTAGAGCTGATGTGAGGAAGTGGTTTCATGGGTTTAGATCTGATAGGTTTACTTGTAAAACCCAGAAATATTCTGTAACTTTCCTCATCAGCTGAGTGCTCGCTGGTTAGGCTTTGATCGCACCAAAAAGGGGGAAATTGTTGGGAAAATTATCAAAGTTTCCCTTCCCCAGTTGATAGCTTAGATCTTTTGATTTTGTGTTTAAGTGTTTTGGTGGATCAAATCCTAAGTCCTACCAGCGTCAGTTTGTCTCTAGAATAGCTCTAGTCTCAAATGTAAAGTCCTGTTTAGGTCTTTTGAGTTGTAAGTCGTAGCTGATCAAGACTCATGCTGACACTGTTCATCAGCATGAGAATCTCTTACCTGGTGAAGGATTTCACCAGCCGACGACTGACAGACCCATGCTGACACTGTTCATCAACATGGAGTCAAGAGCTAATGACTGGCTACTGTTCACCAGTTGGGAAGATTTCACCAGCAGGAGGCTGACAAATCCTACCAGCAGAATATGTGTTCTGGCTGACACTATTCACCAGCGGTGAAGCCACCAGTCATGGGAGATTCCAAGAAAGGGTTAACATCCAGACAAATTGGTAGACCTTGATTGTGCTAAGGAAAGTCACCAGCAGAGATTGCCAGCACAAGATCACCAGTATGTTATACCAGTCGGAGGTTACCAGCAGAATTGAAGATTCGTTCTCCCAGAGTCTTAGAGACAAAAAGAAGATTCGTCTGAGGAATATACTGACAAAGTAAGACTTTAAGGAAGGATATCCTTAAAGTCTATCAGTTCAAGACACCAGTTCCGATTCCTCGTACTGACGAATAGAGCCGTTCTGACACAAAGAGGTCTGTGTCAGAAAAAGCGGACACAAGCATGGCGCTTTCCGGAAATTCCTACCTGCCGCCGTCAGAAGGACATGCGAGGACAGAGACCATTCCGGATGTGTCCAAACGGCTAGAATATTTGAATGGGATCCCTCGGCTATAAATACCTGGGATCCATCAACATTCAATGTTCTTGGCCAACTCTCCACCTACCGAAAGACTGAAATTTATTACGCTCAAGCAAGTAAAAGCATACAACTTTCGAGGCCTTTCAAAAGGCTATCCGTGTGTTGATTTATTCAAACACGAGACTTCAAGCTTCCAGCTTGTAAGTTACAGACCTCGCTTGGTGTTCTTTCTCTTTCTGAGGAAGAACATAGCAGCTCTAGAGCCAGCCAGCTCTTGAGTTATTACGGGCAGTTTGCCGTAGAGGATTTACGTTCTTGGGAGAACTCAACACCCAACCAGTCAGAGGAGGAGATCAAAGTGACGGGCTCGCACTCCATCCATCTGACGAAGAGTTGAAGAAGGACAAGGACCGGGAGCGGTTGATCCAGTGGACTGGTAGACGGGGCATCTACCAGCTGGAGATAGATCGTAGGACTCTTTGTACCGGATTACTCTTATAGTGAATTTCTAGTGAGTCGACTGGAGAGTGGACGTAGATCAGTTGATCGAACCACTATAAAAATCCTTTGCCTTTATCTGCTTTCAGTATTTAAATTTGTATTTGAAACCCAGCACTCAAGTGCTGGTGTATATCTGAAAACTGATAACTGTGCAAACTAGACTTAAAATATTCTAAGTGTTGAGCTATCAACTGACCAGCCAGTCAGCCAGCCAGCTGAGCAACCAGCAGGACAGAGTGCAAGTTAGACTTATAAGTTCATTATTTCCGCTGCGTAACGTTATACACTCTGATAAACCGGGACCAACAAGCTTCGCAGAAGAAATGATGCAGAATCCAGTGAGATTCGAGATGTTGAAGATCAAGTTGGATCATTCATCAATTCTGGTTCATCGAAAGGAAAACCAGATGAAAATATGCTTGCAGGACTGCCGGTGCAGACACACCTCGCAGAACAATCGCAGGACACACTCGTCAGTAATCAATCTGCTAAAGAGCAACTAGGTGCTGAAACACCTCAACCAGACGAAGATGATTCATCTTGCCTCTCTGAATCTGATTCCGATCGAGAAACTAAAGAAATTTACAATGCAAAGTTCCTAAGGAAAGAAACCACGAAATCAGAGGCTATTCTTCGAGTACCCCTCAACGGACTGCCAGGACATCGCTATGGACTACGAAGAATTAGTCAATGGTGTGCAACGGTTCATCCCGAAGATGTACCTAATTCCGATTTAGGACCTATGGCTGAAGAAATAGAGCAGTTTGTTGACTCTGAAACAGAAAGAGCCATAGCAGATCTATTCTACAGTGAATTGAATGAGTCAACACCTGAAGGACGCAGATTAGCAGAAGAGTTCCGTCGGTGGAAGAAGTTTGATTATATTATGTATCAACTCTGCTTCGAAGAGAGGATGATATGTATTGCAGCTAAAGGATTAAACTTCTGGAGACGTGAAGAACGTTGGTGCTTTGATTGGACTGATCAAGTTCCAGGGATGAAACAATTTTTGGATAAGCAAGTGATGTGCAGACTTCAAGCCATCCGAGAAAACCGTTCTCTCTCGAAACTGCTGACCTTCGTCCCTGATGGATACTCTGATGCTAGAGTAGAATTGTCCAAACGACAGGCAAAAGCTGTTGTTGCATACGAGAAGCTTCAGTTGTAGTATGAATCTCAACAAGAGGAGCGTCGGAAGGCTCAAAGAGAGGCACTAGCCACTGAGCGTGCTGCTGCTCTGAGATTCGACTATCGAGATAAGATGATAGCTAAGTTTCTGGACATTGATATTCAAGACATATTTGAGGAGGCTCAGAAAGCTGAAGCTCTGATTGTCAAGGAAACCGCACAAGTTTTGGATGCAGCTCATCGGATATTGCATGAGGAATTATGCTATCAGGAGTATATTGCTGCAAACACCAGTCGCGCACCGCAATCTGATATTCCAACAAGTCAAGAACTTGTCTCGACTACTTCCTACAATGCCTCTCCCATAACCTCACTGCAGATGCCCTTTCCATTGACTGCAGAAATAGCTGAAGTTTTTAACTCTTATTTACAAACAACTATTGATGGAAGAGTAGAAGCAGCTACCAGCCATTTGAGAAGAGAAGTTGATGAGATATGGGGCGATGTATCTCATGTACGAACGGAGGTCGCTGAAAACAAGTTAGCTATTTCTGAGAACAGGACAGGTCTTGAGACTGCTCGAAAGGACATAGCAGACACCAGGACTCACCTCGAAGGCACGGTTGTGGCCTACGATACTCACTTTTTGGCTGCAATCAAAGAGGGGGAAGAAAGAAGAAAGGCTGACCAGGAAAGAAGAAAGAAAAATGCGGAGGAGTCAGCAACAAGGGAACAGGAAATAAGGAGAAAAGAAGAAGAAGCAAAGGAAGAGTTGAAACAAAAAGAACTAGAAGCCAGACTAGAACTACAAAGAAAGGAACATGAAGCTAAGTTAGAATTGCAGAAAAAGGAACATGAACTTCAATTGCAAAAGATTGCTATGGAACAAGAGAAGCTGGCCAAAGAACTGGAGCGTGAGGCTGCTGAAAGAGAATCGGGAGCAGCCCTTCTGGAGAACTTCATGAAATTCACCATGGAGAAGTTTGCTGACATTCAGAAGAACAAATCAGCAGATAGTGAAAAGGACAAACCAGCGCCCAGCTCATGAATGACAAGGTCAACTATTTTACTTTCTGTATCCAATTTGTACTGAAACTTGCAATATCATATATGAAATTGGATCAGATTTTGACAAAATCTTTTTGTCCACTTCTGAATTTTACTGGTGTGCTATAGTTGATTTACACTTCTGGTGTACTCAACAAAGTTTGCATGTGGACATGACGATTATATTTTGATTGATAAATATGAATACATGCTGATTTAATGAATGCTAGAAACTCTAGCATATTGCTTTGTTGCAAACATTTACTCATATTTAATCGAGAAATATTCCCCAGCACTTGTTGAGGGGGAATTTGACTTCAATCACTTCTGTTGCTTGAACCTAGTTGGAAAAACTCTGAGTTAGATTGATAGAATAGCATAGAATTGTAAAACACAGACATTCTTCCACTTATGGTCAGCAAATGATAGTAAGCTTTGATCGCACCAAAAAGGGGGAAATTGTTGGGAACTATTCCTAAAATCTCCCTTAGGACTTATTTGTAAAAGGTTTTGTTGAATCAAACCTTATTTAGTTGGTCGATCATTTGCTGAAATCTAGAGAGTCTAACACAAGTTGTAAAGTCCTGTATAAGTTATACATCGAGTTGTAATAGACTAGTGTGCTAAGAAGTATCGACTAGCAGACACGGAGCAAATGATATCAGCACTCAACTCACAATCTGCTAGAAAAACAAGCCAACAAAGGATCACTAGCAAATGGCTGAAAGCACGTCTAACAGAATGCTAAGGCGTTAGCATTCGAATCTTTCAGCATCAAAGTAAAGAGTCAAAAACAAAAGAAGTCAAAGGATCAAAGGCAGCAAAAAGACTTCAGCAAACCAATACAAGAACAATATTCGAAGCCGGACTGCCACTCTGACAAAAAGCTCACACAAAAGGATAAGACTTTCCCGAAGTGGTTAGGAAAGTTCAAGTCAAAAATAAAAGTGAGAGCCACAGACCAACCTCTTCAGATCAAGGAGTCGTTGAGTCTAACGGATAAAGAGATTCAAGTTTGAATCTCCACATATAAAAGACAGTCTGAAGAAGAAAATAAAAGAGATACACAAGACAACCGAACAACTTTGATAACTACTTACAATTACTCTACTCACTTTACTCATTCACGAACGTTCAAGCTAGAGATTCCCTTGACAAAGTGAACATTGAAAGTAGTCAGTTGAGAGCTGTACAAAGTCTATCGAAAAGCTCCCAACAACCAGAAGTGTCTCTCATTGAAGTACTGACACTCCATTGAAGATATTCTTGATTGCATTCAAGGATATTTCAATCATTGAGATTCCTTTCTTTGAGAAAAGAATCTAACAGTCGAACACCTGAAAAGGTTAAGACTAGAACGGGCGTCTAGCCATACTTAAGGAAAAACAGGAAGTGTCTATTTCTTCCACATCAGGCAAGGCAGGAGTTTCGAAGGTGTGCCCTTGACCCCAGCTAAACCTTACCGGAGAAGTGTAGACTAACGGAGGATAGCTGTCAAGTAGCCAGGCCGAAAGCTCACTGCCTACTTAACTAGAAAGGCGATTCCTTGTAATCTGTATACTTTTCTTGTGAAATTCTTAGCGTTTCAGCTAAGGAGTGGACGTAGATCTATTTGATCGAACCACTATAATCTTGTGTCCATTTACTGTTTTATTACTTTACTGTTCCAAGATTGTTTTTGAAACCTAGCAACAGAGTTGCTAGAGTATATCTGAAATTATACCTAAGTAACCAATTGAGCTAAGAACCATTTTTGAACAATCATAAGTGCAAGAGACTTTAAACTATTCTGCTGCATTTCGTGTTAAGTTATCAACACGACGACTCTGACATTTCGGGACCAACACCGTGCAATTGGTACCATACCTTCCAAGGTATGCGCAATATGCCACGAGGTATTTCCTAATGGATTTGAATTGTCTTCTCTAAAATGTTAGAGAACAATCTCACATTTGGATTCATGGTTTCATCCTATACAACTTGCTTGTACTTAGGATATACAAAGCAACCATTTTTTTCGTTTACCTGGAATAGCCCACAAAGCAGTACTAGCTTAAACCTTTCTTCCAAACAATCAGTTTCCTATATCGGCTTGATGGCCGAATTACCCATCATTGCCCTTTTGACATAGTCAAGGTCTGCTAGGGTATTTGTAACTGATTTAGAAGACACTAGATTAAACAAACATACAACTACTTTTGGCGCTCTTCCCAAAAAATGAGAAATTTGGCAAAGCTGGCATAACTTATAAACTTTTTAAGAATCTTATTTCGTCTTGCCTACACGATCCCAATCGAGGGATAATAGGTGTAGTTAACTGGGATGCAATCCCTTTGCTCTGCCAGATACTGTAAAACTCATCACTTAAGATATACCACTATGAATGAACCATAATATTTTGACGGTCTTGTTTAACTTATTCTCTACCATAGTCTTGAACGCTCTTGATTAAAGCAAGAGACTAAGGCTTGTAGTGAACTAGATAAACATATCCAAATCTTAAATGATTACAGTATCAATGCCTGTTAAGGCAAGTGCGGAAGTAGACTCAAACCAGCAAACCAGAGCAAACACGAAATAATTTATAGAGATATAATTCGCCTATTAAAAAGGCCTAGTTACCATCTTATACCTCTAAGTAGTTGTCATAAGTACCATTCAAAGGAATACCCGGATTGAATCCATAATTCCATGATTTACTTAAAACTACTTAGACTGATGTAACCTATCTCTATAGAGATTCTCTTAAATTATACTTTAGAACACAGATAGTTTATGTAATCAAGTAATGAAGAGACAATCATCCATAATAGAAAACACTGTTATTCATCTTGATAGAAAAACTCTATTTGAATAACTGATAATCCATAACAATAGATGAAAATTGTTTATCAAAACAAAACCAATATCTCTTCAAAAGATCTTGAATTAAAATAGAGTTTTAACATAAACTTTAAGCAAATAACTCCAACAGCTTGAGAACAATCTCTAGCATCTTCCTTGGAGTAGGTAGTCCCGTCATCCTCAAGCATTATCATCAGCTTGATTCTCTGCATAACGCAGCCAAAACATGATTAGTATTCACAGTAACCACTACTCACAAGGAGTAGAAAACTGATACTAGACATGTAAATGATGACGTACCTCGTCCATTGGTGTTAGCACCTGGACAATTTTCTTTCGAGTGTCCTAGCTTGCCACAGCGATAACACTTGCCCTTTCCTTTAACTTTCCCAACCTTTTTCTTTGGAGCATAAACTCCATTGTTCCCACTAGCAGTTTTCTTGTTCTTATTCCTAGCTGTTCTTATAGGTTTTGCTCGTTTAGGAGCAGCAGAGCGGCTACCGGAAGAAACTAAAACTGCTTTCTCGGGTTCCACAAGGGACTGTGCTGCCATCAAGTCATTGAGTAACTCATTAATAGTATACTCCTTCTTGTTCATCACAGCATTCAACCTAAAGTTTTCAAAGGACTTGGGAAGAGAGTTTAGTATGATATCGACTTGGGCATCCCCGTCAATACCAACACCATGCAACGTTAGTTCATCCATGAGGTGAGTCATGGCAACCACGTGCTCTCTCACTGAACTGCCTTCAGACATTTTCTTACTCACAATCTCCCTCATGAGATTGAATCTGACAGTTCTGTCCGTCTCCCCATAAGTCGCTGTAAGATTATCCACAATCTCACATGCCTTATCATAATGCTGATGATGCAGCTGCAGTACCTTACTCATAGTGGTCATCATGTAGCATTTCACTACATTATTAGACTTGATCCACTTATCATAAGACTGCTGCTACTCGGCAGTAGCATCAGCAGCTGGCACTGTCAGACAAGGATCAGTAAGGACAAACTTGTGTTCTTCCGCAACAAGGATATAATCCAAATTACGTTTCCATTCAAGGAAATTCGGACCATTGAGAGGATTTTGAGCCAGGATATTAATGACATTATTCATAGACATATCTGAAAACAAATAAGCGAATTAAAGTAAGCACATACTACGAACAAATTGAAACAAATATGCATAGAACCTTTAGATAAAACAATGCAATTTGTTCCCTCCAATTGCCCAAGCTAATTCACCGCAAGCTACTGAAGTAGACGTTTATGGCAAACGCTCGACCAGACCAAAATAGGTCCTTTAATTTCTCTCCATGCCAGGTATCCGCCGGCAAAAGAAATTAATATTGGAGATCTTTAGACCATGTTCACCTATCTTAAGTAGGGATCTTATGCATGAATTGTGCTCAGGCAACATCTAAGCCAAAGCAACCACAAGCCTAACTCCGGACATTAAAAGGCGATTCGACATACGTACTAGACCCATGCGTCCTACCCTTAACATCCTTTGTTATCCCATTTAGATTAATCTTAGAGACCAGTGAAAGTTGTCTCAATTCAAGCTACTGTAGTAGACGTTTGCTCAGAGGCTCCCACTTCTCATATTAAACTAAATATTTTATTTAGAAACCTCATCGCATTAGAACTAGTAAATTATTTCTAACGCAAGCTACTGAAGTAGACGTTTACGCTTCGAAATGCATTACTTCTAATGAGAGGCCGTATTTGTGGAGGTCTAATGATCTTGGTTAGAAAAGAACCAAAATCCAGCTTAGTATTTTAATTCTAAAGGTTTCATGCGCACACATTATTTTATGTTCCCATAAATTATGTCACACCCAAAATTCCATCATAAATTAATATGATTCCGGAATTTATAGACATAATTTAAAACAAAAATAAAACACATAAGACATGCTAAAAAATTAAATTGCAACATGCTTATAAAAGTAAATAATTAAAGCAAATAAACATGCTTTCCTATTATTTACTAGTGCGCACATAATAAATCACATCACTACGAGAATAAATAAATAAACAAATAAATTCTCGTGGCCCCTCAGATGCGATTACAACTGAAATAAATTAAATCTAACTATTACAAGATTTAATTCCATTACAGATCTTCAAACTGGGCCTCCGTTGGACTTGAAATCTGATTTGAATTGATTTAACAGCAATTGGGCTTCAATTAGGGTTTCAGGCCCAAACAGAACAGCAAAACCCTAATTTTCAGAACAGCGGGCCGCCTCCGGGCTGACGGGCCCGAGCTCCAGCCCGGGCAGCCACAAACCCTAGCCGCCAGCCACCAGGCCAGCCCGCCGCGCCGCCTTTCTGGCTGCCGCCTGCGGTTGGAGCTCGCACCCCAGTTGTCGCCGCTGGCCGCGCCTGCAACCCAGCCACCTCGAGTCGCCGTCGCTGTTCAAAGCAGCCGTAGCAAATGCAGGTGAACCTCGCGCAGAAATAGCAAGTGCAGCAGAGGCTGCGAAGCCTCCATCACCGGAGCCCAGTCGTGCGCGGCACAGTCTCAGCCAATAGCAATCGTCGCGCGCCACTGCTCCTCCCGTCCTGGAAACACGCGAGACAGAAACAGCCGCTGCACGCAACCATCGCAGCTGCGCGCGGCCTATCTGCGCGACACCACCACCACGATGAACGCCGGCGCTTGCAAGGAGCTCGCGCACAACCTCTACCATCGCCAGAACTGCGAGCCCAGCAACCCGGCCCTGCGTTGAAGCACGACGGGGAAAGAGAAGCAGGCGCAGCCCAACCGCAGGGAAGATTCCCGGCCGCCGCCACCCGCCTGCGTCGCGCGAAGGAGATGTGCGGCCTGCCTCGCCTGGTGCACGACCATCACCGTGTGCTCGTCGCCCTGGCTGGATCTGGGAGCTCGCCGGAAACGAGAGCGGCAATAGCTGCCAGACCTAGGGCGTGCCCAGCCGCAGGGGAGAGCCCCTGCTGGGAGAAGGGGCTGAACACTAGGCTATGTAGCATTCTTCGTTCTTCGTTCTTCGTTTCTCGTTATTCTGGATCTCAATTTTACAGATTTGAATAAAAGAAAATACAAAAAACAGATCTAGATCTATTACATGATTTCCTATCAAAGCTAACCATGGATTTTCTCGTGGTGAAAAACAGATCCAAAAACGAGAAGGCCACGAGAACAAAAACATCCACGACAATTTAAATCTATCCATGAACATACATATTCATTTAATTTTAATTTATCCAAGATAGAGCCTAAGAACATGAACCTCGCTCTGATACCAATTGTAGGGTTTGAGTCTACGATGGACAACATGAGTTGCCATTAATTAAATTCTTGCCAAGGATCGTTCATAGGATACCAGGAACTAATTTCAATTAAATAAACCATGTGATCCTATGCATGCTCCTACAATATTAATTGCAGAGGATGGATTTAGAGAATACCTGATTTCACCGTTTGATCTACAGATCTAGATCGGAGCCAATAACGATGCAATAGATCTGTATCTGAATCTGAACACCGGCGATGAACAGTTGTTCCTACAGATCTGATCTTCTGATCTGTTCCCTTACTCCTTGGAAATCTGGTGAGGATTATCTACCAAGTTGAATCCGAGATCTGGAGAAATCGGTCATGTTTCTCCCTCTGGATAGCTGCCGCAACTCTCTCTCAATTTTCAATATACTGAAAACCCTAGTTGATCTGATCGAGAGAAGGCCTTTATATAGTGTTAAGGTTTTGAGAAATCCCCTAACCCTAATGGACTGTGAGCAGTTCATGGGCCAGACCAGGGACCAGATGCAAATAATAAAGTGGGCCCTCTTTAATAAGTAATTCTTACTTGTTCAACCCAGAACATAATTAATTAATAAAACATTGTTTTAACCTTCACCACAGTAACAATGCTGACTCTCCCCTTTATTACCACGTTATTAGGAACGGGTTGCACTAAACTAACATGATCCACATATTTAAGGTTTTAGACATTCATTAATTAATTTGGCTTAAGAAAATCAGCCATAATTAATTAATCTGTTATTTCTTGAGTAATACCACTCACTCCTTTTCACTTATGCCTGAATTAAATAATTCAACCTGTAGGGTTTAGCATAATAAACCTTGTGAGCTCCTCAGGGAATGTCACCATCCTGAAACGGATATGCTTACCTAAACGTCTAGACTAAGCAGGCCACACACAAATTGCCAACACCCAAAATACAAGTATTAGAGTACATGTAAGACTCGCCACTCTAGTAAATCAAAGTGTGGTCAATCTGTTTGTGCCCCTTATCCTTCAGTTAGGTTTAAGATCATAGGAAGTATGTTAGGGATCTGGCTAATTCATATGTCAATGAGAATGGCACATCCCACTGTTGATCCCATCAATACATAACCATGTACCGACATATCAAGTAGCTAGGATAAGCCCACTTATGAACCAATATGCCGCAGCTTAGACTGACAGCCTATCCAGGGACCGTCTCAGCTGTGATACTGTTTATATCTCGCTAGGTCAAATGACTTATATGATCCTCTGTGATCTCCTACACACCATATGATCATCCCTATAGGTGAGATAATAGGATATTATGGTTCATTGTATGTTTGTTTCATCAGACAACGAGCATTATTGTGGCAACATATATGAAGACCAGTGTACATAACACTTAATCATATATGCTTTCAGTATACAATCCTAACATCTAATTCACTGCAAGCTGCCCCAGCAGACGTTTACAGCAAACGCTCAACCAGACCAAAACGATCCTTTAATTTCTTAACATGTCAGGTATCTTAAGCAAAAGAAATTAATATTGGAGATCTCAAGACCATGTTCACCTATCCGGAGCAGGGACATCTCAAAAGAGTTATACTCCAGGCAAAATCTAAGCTAAAGTAACAACAATCCTAACTCCGGATGATAAAAGGCAATTTAGCATACGTACTCGACCCATACCGTATGCCCTTTACATCCTTTGTTATCACACTTAGATTAATCTTCGAGACTAGTGAAAGTTGTCTCAATGCAAGTTGCCCCAACAGACGTTTGCTCAGAGGCTCCCACTTCTCATCTTAAAATAAGTGTTTTATTTGGAAACCTCATCGTATTGGAACTGGTGAGGGACCACTAACGCAAGCTGCCCAAGCAGACGTTTACACTTCGAGATGCCCCACTTCCAATGAGAGGTCGTATTTGTGGAGGTCTAATGATTTTGGTTATAAAAAGAACCAAAATCCAGCTTAGTATTTTAATTCTAAAGGTTTCATGCGCACACATTATTTCATGTTCCCATAAATTATGTCACACCCAAAATCTCATCATAAATTAATATGATCCTGGAATTTATAGACATAATTTAAAACATAAAATAAATCACATAAGACATGCTCAAAAATTAAATTGTAACATGCTTATAAAAGTAAATAATTAAAGCAAATAGGCATGCTTTCCTATTATTTACTAGTGCGCACATAATAAATCACATCAATACTAGAAGAAATAAATAAAAAAATAAATTCTTGTGGCCCCTCAGATGCGATTACATGAAAATAAATTAAATCTAACTATTACAAGATTTAATTGCAATAAAGATCTTCAAACTAGGCCTCCGTTGAACTTGAAATCTGATTTTAATTTGCTTCAACAGCAATTGGGCTTCAAATTAGGGTTTCTGGCCCAAACAGCAGCCAAACCCTAATTTCCAGGACTGCGGGCCGCCTCCGGGCTGACAGGCCCGAGCCACGGCCCGGGCAATCAAACCCTAGTATTTGAGCAAACCCTAGCCGCCACAGCCACACAACAGCCACCGTCGCCCCCTTTCCGGCCGTCGCCTGCGGCCGGAGCTCGCGCAGCCCACGCCCGCTCCTTGTCCACTTCGCTCCGGCCGTCGCTGCAGATGAGGTCACCGGAGCAGCCGTGCGAACTAGAAGCAACCGCTGCAACTTCCACGTGCGCGCGGCCTGTCTCTCCCTACGACCGCCGGCGCACACAACCCAGCTGCGCGCGACCCTTGCCTCCGCGCGCAACCAACACCGCCGAACATGCCTCCCAATGGCGCAACCAAAGCCCGCGACCTCCATGCTCACTGGAAACGCAAGCTCAACACCTCTGCCTTGCATCAAAATGCGACAGAGAGAGAGAGGCGGGCGCAGCCCAGCCGCAGGGAAGGATCCCCGCTGTCGCCACCCGCTGGTTGCGTGTGCCGCGAGCCCGCGCGTTGTCCAGCCTGCACCACCGCGTGCAGGAGGCGCACGGCCTGCAGTACCTGGGGCTCCGCCAAAAACGCGCGCAGCAGCCATGAAAACTGGGCGTGGCCCAGCCGCAGGCAGAGTGCCTGCCCGCCGCCGCCACCCGCTACCGCCTCCGAGGTTGCTGAACCAAATTCTTAGATTTTTACAGATTTGAATTAAAAGAAAATACAAATAAAAGTAGATCTAGGTCTATTACATAATTTTCTATCAAATCTAACCACGAATTTTCTCGTGGTGAAAAACAGATCCAAAAACGAGAAGGCCACGAGAACAAAAAACATCCACGACAATTTAAATCCATCCATGAACATACATATTCATTTAATCTCAATCTATTCAAGATAGAGCCTAAGAACATGAACCTGGCTCTGATACCAATTGTAGGGTTTGAGTCTACGATGGACAACGTGTGTTACCATTAATTAAATTCTTGCCAACGATCGTTCTTAGGATACTAGGAATAAATTACAATTAAATAAACAATGTGATCCTATGCATGCTCCTACAAAATTAATTGCAGATGATGGATTTAGGGAATACCTGATTTCACCATTCGATCTACAGGTCTAGATCAGAGCCAACAACGATGAAATAGATCTGGATCTGAATCTGAAAGCCGGCGATGAATAGTTGTTCCTACAGATCTGATCTTCTGATCTGTTCCCTTGTTCCTTGGAAATCTGGTGAGGATTATCTACCAAGTTGAATTCGAGATCGGAAGAAAACGATCAATTCCTCCCTCAGAATACCGCCGCCATTTCTCTCTCAATTTTCAATATACTGAACAGTCTAACTTGATCTGATAGAGAGAAGGCCTATACATAGTGTTAGGGTTTTGAGAAACCCTAACCCTAATGGGATTGAGCAGTTCATGGGCCAGACCAGGGACAAGATGCAAATAATAAAGTGGGCCCTCTTTATTAATTAATCCTTCCTTGTTCAACCCAGAACATAATTAATTAATAAAACATTGTTTTAACCTTCACCACGGTAACAATGCCGATTCACCCCTTTATTACCACGTTATTAGGAACGGGTTGCACCAAACTAACATGATCCACATATTTAATGTTTTAGACATTCATTAATTAATTTGGCTTATGACAATCGGCCACAATGAATTAATCTCTTATTTCCTAAGTAATACCACTCACTACTTTTCACTTATACCTGAATTAAATAATTCAACCTATAGGGTTTAGCATAATGAACCTTGTGAGCTCCTTAGGGAATGTCACCATCTTGCAATGGATATGCTTACCTAAACGTCTAGCCTATGCAGGCCACACACAAATTGCCAACACCCAAAATACAAGTATTAGAGTACATGTAAGACTCGCCACTCTAGTAAATCAAAGTGTGGTCAATCTGTGTGTGCCCTTTATCCTTCAGTTAGGTTTAAGATCATAGGAAGTATGTTAGGGATCTGGCACATTCATATGTCAATGAGAATGGCACATCCCACTATTGATCCCATAAATATATAACCATGTACTGACACATCAAGTAGCTATGATAAGCCCACTTATGAACCGATGTGACGCAGCTTAGACCGACATCCTATCCAGGGACTGTCTCAGCTGTGATATAATTTATATCTCACTAGGTCAAACGACTCATAAGATCCTCTGTGATCTCCTACACACCATATGGTCATCCCTATAGGCGAGATATTAGGATATTATGGTTCGTTGTATGTTTGTTTTATCAGACAGCGAGCATTTTAGTGGCAACACATATATGAAGACCAGTGTACAAAACACTTAATCATATATGCTTTCAGTATACAATCCCAATAGATATCATACTAAACTCTCTTCCCAAATCATTTGAAAACTTCAGGTTTAATGATGTGATGAACAAGAAAGAGTATACTCTTAATGAATTACTCAGTGACTTGATGGCAGCACAGTCCCTGATGGAACCCGAGAAAGCAGTTTTGGTTTCTTCCGGTAGCCGGTCTGCTGCTCCGAAACGAGCAAAACCTAAAAGAACGGCTAGGAATAAGAATAGGAAAATTGCTCGTGGGAATAATGGAGTTAATGCTCCAAAGAAAAAGGCTGGGAAAGTTAAAGGAAAGGGCAAGTGTTACCGCTGTGGCAAGCTAGGACACTGGAAAGCAAATTGTCCAGGTGTTAACACCAACGGATGAGGTATGTCATCATTTACATGTTTATTATCAGTTTTCTACTCCTTGTGAGTAGTGTTTACTGTGAGTACTAATCATGTTTTGGCTGCGCTATGCAGAGAATCAAGCTAATGATAATGCTTGAGGATGACGGGACTACCAACGCCAAGGAAGATGCTAGAGATCATTCTCAAGCTGTTGGAATTATTTGCTTTAAGTTTATGTTAAAACTTTGTTTTAATTCAAGATATTTTGAAGAGATATTGTTTTTGTTTTGATAAACAATTTTCATCTATGGATTATTAGTTATTCAGATAGAGTTTTTCTATCATGATGAATAACAGTGTTTTCTATTATGGATGGTTGTTTCTTCATTACTTGATTACATAAACTATCAGTTTTCTAAGGTATAATTTAAAGAATAGCTATAGAGATAGGTTACATCAGTCTAAGAAGTTTTAAGTAATTCATGGAATTATGGATTCAATCCAGGTATTCCTAAGAATGGTACTTATGACAACTGCTTAGAGGTATAAGATGGTAACCAGGCCTTTTAATAGGCTATTGTTTATTTATAGATTATTTCGTGTTTGCTTCGGTTTGTTGGTTTGAGTCTACTTCCGTAGTTGCCTTAACAGGCTTAATGGTACTGGTTCGTGGAAACAGTCTTTGGATTCGTTCCCAGCTTAACGAACAATATCGTACTCATCCCTTAAAGTGCAACGAAGCTGTTAAGACAAACGATGCAATTTAATGACATCAAGTCGTGAATTCAGAAATGAATCAGTAAAAGTTATGGTTGTATATCAGGATCAGTGATTGCCAAATAGCTTACCGGCTATAGGTAACTGATTGATATACAAGAAGAATGCTCGAATGGTGACCTAGTATATTTGAGAGTCTAGGTTGGTGAGCAAGGTATGTTTCACAACAAGACCTTCTCACTGGTTGCAACTATTAAACCCATTCCAATTCTTTTAACCATAACAGCACATATGAATCTAATTATCTGGAAGATAGATGATGTCATCCGTATTTTACAAATGGGTACCTTGATAAAAAGGTGACGACAACTGTATGCAACAACCAAATAAGTTATGTGCAAAGCATCATGTCTAGAAGCCAAGGAAGTTCAAGTATGAACTTAAAGGAGCTTGAAAGTCATGAAATAGACACTTCGATGTTGTCCATCGAGAATGAGAGTTTCATGTACCTGTTATGTGTCAGCGAAACCGTGGTTTTCATTGCACATTATGCAGATAGTATTTTCACATTCAGAAACGGTGTGGAGATATTGTCAGGCATAAAGGATGGTTATCCGAACAGTTTCAAAAGTAGGACTTATGAGATCTTGGAATATGTTTTGAATTAAAGTCTTGTGTTGTCACAAGAAAAGGATGTTCAGGTATCTCAAGTCGCTTAAATTGATTCTGTAGTAAGTCGTTCATAGCAAGAAAGATTGTTATCTTTCTATATTGTAAATGAACGAAGTTAGATATCTATACTGTTATAAGCATGTTAAACAGATATCAGTTCAACTTTGAATAGGCTCATTGGTTAATGAATGAGCCTTGTGAGTTAAATGTCATCGAATATCCAGAAGGATCATAAGGAAAGGAAATCGACCTCTAACTATGTGTTGGCCTTGGAGGAGGAGTTATAGGAGTCTGACACAGAAGTGTGTTGCGGATTCCAGTATGAAGGCTGTGTTTTTTTACAGCTTCATTAGCTTCGCAAGAAGCAGTATAACTCTGGTGTTATCCTCTAGAGATGTGTGTTCTGAGTTTGCCTAATAAAATCACATAGAATTGTGATCATGTTGGTGCAATGACAAACTCAAGGGAACCCAAGACTCACAAGGTGGTGAAACACATTGGATGTGTAGTATCACATCATACGAGAAATCGTGACAAGAGGTAACGTGAATGCAGTGGGAGTGATTGACAGTATAGACACATTTAATACTTTGATAAAGCAATGGTATTATGCTTTAAGTATAAGTGGGAGATTGTTGGGATTATATACTGAAAGCATATATGATTAAGTGTTTTGTACACTGGTCTTCATATATGTTGCTACAACAATGCTCGCTGTCTGATGAAACAAACATACGACGAACCATAATATCCTATTATCTCGCCTATAGGGATGATCAAATGGTGTGTAGGAGATCACAGAGGATCATATGAATCGTTTGACCTAGCGAGATATAAACAGTATCACAGCTGAGACAGTCCCTGGATAGGTTGTCGGTCTAAGCTGCGGCACATTGGTTCACAAGTGGGCTTATCCTAGCTACATGATGTGTCGGTACATGGTTATGTATTGATGGGATCAACAGTGGGATGTGCCATTCTCATTGACATATGAATGAGCCAGATCCCTAACATACTTCCTGATCTTAAACCTTACTGAAGGATAAGGGGCACACACAGAATGACAACACTTTGATTTACCATGGTGGCGAGTCTTACATGTACTCTTATACCTGTATTTTGGGTCTTGGCAATTTGTGTGTGGCCTGCTTAGTCTGGACATTTAGGTAAGCATATCCGTTTCAGGATGGTGACATTCCCTGAGGAGCTCACAAGGTTCATTATGGTAAACCCTACAGGTTGAATTATTTAATTTAGGCATAAGTTAAAAGGAGTGAGTGGTATTACTTAGGAAATTAGAGATTAATTAATTGTGGCTGATTGTCATAAGCCAAATTAATTTATGAATGTCTAAAACCTTAAATATGTGGATCATGTTAGTTTGGTGCAACCCGTTCCTAATAACGTGGTAATAAAGGCGCGAGTTAGCATTGTTACCGTGGTGAAGGTTAAAACAATGTTTTATTAATTAATTATGTTCTGGGTTGAACAAGGAAGGATTAATTAATAAAGAGGGCCCACTTTACTATTTGCATCTGGTCCCTGGTCTGGCCCATGAACTGCTCAAGCCCATTAGGGTTAGGGTTTCTCAAAACCCTAACACTATATAAAAGTCTTCTCTCTATCAGATCAAGTTAAACTTTTCAGTATATTGAAATGGAGGGAGAGAACGGCGGTGGCTATCCTGTGGGAGGAACTGATCGATGTCTCCACATCTCGGATTCAACTTGGTAGATAATCCTCACCAGATTTCCAAGGAGCAAGGGAAAGGATCAGAAGATCAGATCTGTAGGAACAACTATCCATCGCCGGAGTTCTATATCAGATCTAAGGTTATTTCATCGTTATTGGCTCCGATCTAGATCTGTAGATCAAATGGTGAAATCAGGTATTCCTATAATTCCATCCTCTGCAATTAATTTTGTAGGAGCATGCATAGGTTCGCATGATTTATTTAATTGAAATTTATTCCTGGTACCCTAAGAACGAACTTTGGAAAGAAATTAATAATGGAAACTCGTGTTGTCCATCGTAGACTCAAACCCTATAGTAGCGCCTTTTGGTAGTGTGGCACCTTCTGGTGGTGTCAAGAAACTAACGGGAAAGTGGTAGAAGTGCATCTGTTCTGGGCATAACAGATCTGACTATCCCCTCTTAAAGAAGGGTAGCTCGGGTATGTCTTCTGTTTTATTTGTTGAAAATATCTTGCGGTTTGTTCTAATACCTCTTAGATAACAGATACTGGTGCTTTGATCATGTTTGTTTTTCTCTGCATAGTTTTGAGCGGACAAGGAAATTGAATGAGGGCATGATTACTATAAGCTCGGGGAATGTTACAAGAGTAGGGGTTGCTGCAGTGGGAGATGTTGCACTTATCTTTTTCTGATAAAGTTTTAGTTTTAAAAGATATTTTGTATGGGCCTAGTTTTTGAAAGAATTTAATTTTCTCTTTGAACCTTTGTGGAATGGATATTCTATTATTTTTAATAACAAAGTTATTTTTATGAGAAATAACTCCCTTATATGTTCTAGCATGTTCGAAAAATCTTTATATACTATTACATGTGCATATCATACTTTAACTGAAACTCGTTCATCTTCATCAACAAAAAAAAAAAGCTTTTTATTTGTTGAATCAAATGTTGAGATTGGATACTAAAAGAATGTATGATTAAGTGTCTTCGTTTGATCCACTGGTGTTCATTAATGTTTTACATCAATATGGTCTCTATTTAATATAACAAACATATTATACGAACAATAATATCGTATTATCTCGCCTATAGGGATGATCATATGGTCTGTAGGAGATTAAAGGATCATATGAATCGTTAGACCAAGAGAAATATAAACAGGATCACAACGGAGACGGTTCCTAGATAGGCTGTTAATTTAGGCTTCGACACATCAATATGTATAAGTGAGCATACCCTAGCTACTTGATGTGTCAGTACATTTTTATGTATTGATGGAATCAAAACTGAGATGTGATATTCTCATTGACATATGTACAAGACAGATTTCAACATACTTATTATGATTTTTAACTGAATGGAAGGTTAAGGGGCATACACAAGTTAACCACACTTCGACTTGCTATGGTGGCGAATCTTTCACGTACTCTAATATCTACATATTGGGCGTGGCGGTTTGTGTGCGGCCCGCTTAGGCTAGACATTATAATATCCCGAGTTTAATTAAGCACGATGATGCTTAATTAATTATATAAATAAAGTTTAGTTTTGCAATTATTATTATACTTGAATTTTTTGATGGAAAGTTAAATGCAAGAGGACATGCAAATTTGTTTCTGGTATGCATTATACGGATGGATTCATTTTGAGAAAACGTAAATGGCCATGCAACAATATTTTACGTGAATTTTATTAAGTACGACTAATTATTTTCAAAAGAAAATATTAGCTTTTAAATTAATATATCGCATCAGGAAGCTCTGATTGATTTGTCGAGCTAGAATATGCGAGAGAATAAAGTAACAAAGGATAGCAATCAATTGGAATGAAATTTGGAGGAAATTGGAAGGGACGGTAAATTATTGAGTTAAATTCAGGTCGGAATCAATTGTTGATTAACTCGATGATTTTAAAAATTTACCGACAGGTTTAATTTACTTGATTAAGGAATACTGTGGATTTCTAAAAATAATTATGACAATGTGAGTCAAATTAGGAACCACAATAATCAATCATCGGAGGAGAGATACATGAGAGTTGAACCGGAGATCATGTGTGACAATTCTTCGTGGCGAAGAATTTCTACGTCGACATTTTAGCTTGGGTGGCTACTTCCTTAGGTTGGGCGGCTAGAGAAGTGATGTTGGCGGTGGAAATTGTCTAAATTCAAGAATTAATTTTGTCGAATATTACTTTCACATTTTTCAGCCAAAATCTCTCTTTTCCTGCATCACTATGCGACACCATCACCACCACCCCCACTTCTCGCCGTTTTTTCGACCGCCACCGTCCTCTGCCAGCCAAATCACCACCACCCGTGTGTATCTTGAAGTACAAGGAATATGTGAGGCTTGAGAACGCTCAATTTAGTCAAGAATCGGGTGAGATATTGGCCCAGTTTCAGGCCCCGCCGGTAAGTCGATAACATTATGGTATTGATATGGAACTCGTATCAAACGACGATGAGAGTCGAACCCGCCATCGCCAGAAAGTCAAACCTTCCGCCACCAACTCCATATTTTCCGGTAAGATTACTTCAAGTTTTTCCGGCGAGCTTCTGCATTTTTCGGTCAGCTAAACTTATACTTAGACCTATGTTATGTGGGTGAGCATTTTGAGGTGTGAGTTAGTGGTCGGGGATGGCTGGAAAATTGTCGGGAAGCTTGCGTAGGTGCGCAAGCTATATGTGTGTCACGATGACTTGTTGTTGTGTTGACACTAGCGTCCATCACGTCGCCGGCATCAGTCGATGTGAAAATGTCCGACGACGTTTGACGTCACCAGTGTTGGCTACCGTGGCCGGAGGGACGCGTGCGTGCATGCCTATTTCTCTCTCTCGTTTTTACACATATATGTGATACGTAGGCGTAATTATAAGAAAAACAAAAACAAAAACAAAAACAAATTTCTCTCTCTCTCTCTCATTAACACACACACACACACACACACACATATATATATATATATTATATGTTTTTATTAATATATTTTAAAAAAGAAATTATTTATTTATTTAAATTATTTAATTATTTAGTTTTGTAAATTGACTTGTTTTATATTTTCGGATGTTGTTCAGTTATTTAATTGATTATATCAATTAGATTTAACTATATTTCAAATAGTTATAAATATTGTGAATTACATTAGGTACGTTATTGGATGTTAAATTATTTCGAATTGAATTTATACATCGTTGAATATGAAATTTAGCCGTTTAAAATATAAATGTGCATTAATTTAAATTAGTTCGTTAATCAGGGGTTGGTTAACAATTGTGATGAGTTTGTTAAAGTCACATGCATGTCTCGAGGGAAGAGAGTGCATGTTTGACAGTTGGAAAATGTCAATTTAATTTTTCAGTCATTGGTCCTGATCAATGTCAAGTAACGTCAGCTAGGGCAGATTGTTTATACTTATACGATTTATCCTAATTAGCAAATGTTATTGTACTATTATGTGAAGGGAGAAGCATAAGGAAATTCGGACAGCTCATCAACAATCTAGCGTGTGCGTCTTATTATGTAAGCAATAAAAGGTGGGGACTATTTTCAGTAAAAGTTAAAATGCCTTTTCGAGCCTTGTGCTCAAGTTTTTTAAAATGCACGAAAAATATTTTGTTTGAAAATGAATGTCTATGCCAAATGTTTTGTGTTATCATATATGGTCCTCTGGTTGACTGTAGTCATCAGAGAGATTGGTTACTTGAGAACAGAACCAGGATTTTGTGGAAACCCTAAGCAAGTCTCAATAATTCTATGAATATTTAAATCAATCGTAGTCTCAATGTGAAATTTTGAGACTAGTGTACTAGTTGATGATAGTGGGTAGAGTGGTTTGCCCATTCCCAACTGTTCATCGTGACTTGGAAGCAGGCTAACTTCAAGTCACACAATGGTAAACAAATTTGAAACATGTTTAGCGAATTTTCATATATTCAATGAGGTAAAAAAATTTTGGATAACACGGTTCTTTTCAATAAAACCCCTTGTTTATCTGTGTGAGTGGCATAGCATTTATATTTAAACTGTATGTTTTCGGGCACGTCTCCACAGGGTACATTAGTAGTCAGCTCCTCGTTTTGTTTCTAAAATACGCAGGTTAGCGGCTAGGATGGAAGAGCAGTGGTGTAAAGACGAGCAAATTTTTTAAAAAGGTTTGAAAGCAGATACCGAGATATGTATCTTCACATGCATATCTCCATCACGTTTCACACCGCTGCACCAAAACTCTGAAATTATTCCTTCCCCTATTTTGCAAAAGATGAAAACATGTTTAAACTCGTTTCTTTTGTTGGTTTATGAAATGTTTTTACGTCTTTTGAAATGAAATGAATGGATTTTTAATTTCTTATTTTATCAGTCTTCCGTTGTTTGTTTGAGAAAATATTTGTAAAATGTCGACCACGACTGTAGCGCGCCCCAAAGTTTGGAAGGTCAGTTGGGGGCGTTACAGAAGTGGTATCAGAGCCATAGGTTTTGAAATTTCTTTTGAAACCTTGAACTTTTAAAAGTTTTCCTTGTGTCGGAAGTTACATCAAAGTGATTGCTCATGTTTTACAGCCTACCCCATCCTGCGCAACCTGAGAGGTACGTTTTGAAAGTTTTGAATTACCTGCTTGCAAGTTGTTGGTGACTGGGTTCACTTTAAATGTTTTGGGATTGAAAGAAATTTTGAAATGATAGCACAATTTATTGTGACTATAAATTATTTTGAGAAAGTGGTTCATGTGTTGAACAAAAGTTTTTTGAAAAAGTTTTCAGGTAAAACATGTGTTGATTGCATGTCTAGTATCGGGGTAGGGGATATACTGACACTGCATGTTTTTTAAAATGAATTGTCAAGTATGGGCGAAGGTGAAGTACTAGCTTTCATTGATTGTTTTGAATAAGGAAATTAGGCTGAGGCCATGTTTTGTGTAACCTGATGTGGTTATAAATTATGATGAACTTGCTTGGTTCTGGCACCAGTGAGGTAGCCTTGTGAAACTACGATTTCAAAATGTTGATTTTGAAAAGTTTTGTGCAAGTAGTGTAATTATTGTGTTTATTGCTTAAGATGTGTTAGATTGCGTGATGAGCTGGTTAAATCTATTTTGGGATTTTGTGCTAACCTTGGAGGTTAGATTAGGATGGATCAGGTAAATGACTGACTAAACTTTCGGCTTTGAAAAAGAAATTCCGTAGTTAACTTACGATGACTTTTGGTTTTGATTGATTTGATTTTGGATTGATATTATTGTGGATGACGTGAAACGAAACCCACAGTCCTGGTTCAATTTTGAATTATCTGAGTTATTTGTAGCCTAGTTTGAGTGTGAGCGGTGTGCAAATCACTGCTCACAGGCATGAGATTGATTTGTGCATGAAATGTACTGATTTTAATTTTGTTATTGGCATATAATTAAGTAATGCTATATCGATTTTGTGTTACCTTAATTAAGTGTCTTAAGGCTTAAAGGAACGTCATTGTTTTGTGTAATACCAAGTGCGAAGTACCAAAAAATGATTATGATTTTTTGAAGTTGTAATGCGAAGCATTACTTGACTTAGAAACTGGAGAGTTAGATGTGTATGATTCTGTACATAATTGATATGATATGTCGACTATGATATCTTTGCCTTGCTATACTGCTTTACCGATCATTGAGAATGCCATTACTGTGATTATGTGATAATAATATCCGATGACATAAGGATATGTCGATTTTTGGGGGACATGCTACTTGACTTTGAGAGATTTGATATGATTATTTGACTAACTTAGTGTGATATTTTCAAAATGTCGGCTAACGTTGAGATACACGGGAGGGGAAGAGACCGTGGACGTGGCCGAGGGCGTGGCCGTGGTTGAACCAACCCGCTAATGGCTAATGATGCCCCAACTCATGGAGTCGCCCCAGAATTCGAAGTGCTATCCGAAGAGGATAGTGTATCAATTCAAGGATCATGAAGACGATATCAACCAGATCTCGTGCCGTCTAGCTCACCCTTTCTCCTAGTTCAGACATTTTTTAAGTAGTAACCACCCACGTTTAATGGGACAAGAGGTCCCACTGTTGTAGAGGAATGGGTTTGTGCTCTAGAAAAGATATTTCGACACATGCAGTGTTCAGAATCAGAAAAAGTCAATTGCATGACTTACAAGTAGATGGGTAAAGTTGATCGTTGGTGGGAGACATACGTGAAGTCTCTGGCACCAGTGGTTTGTCAGCAACTTGATTGGGAAAGTTTTAAAGCGGCATAGTTCGAGAAGTTCATGCCTAAGCAATACCGCAAGGTTAGAGAGGTTGAGTTTTTCTTGCTCGAACAAGGTAAGATGATCGTGGAAGAATATGATTCAAGGTTTTGTGAATTACTCAAACATGCACCACGTCACGCAGATACACCTGAGAAGATGGTGGAGAAGTTCCGCGATGGGTTGAGGGAAGAAATTCGAACCCACCTGTCTACATTCACTGAGCTGAACTATCAAGAGCTGCTGAGGAGAGCTCTAGACGTGGAGGCATCGAAGAACAGGAAGAAGTTACCCTCTTGGAGTGCTCAAGAGCCCCACTCATCTTCCTGCATCAAAAAGAAAGTGGGAAGAAAATCAGCAACCTTAGTATCAAGAATCTACCAACCAAAAAAGGGATGACCAAGGGAAAAACTACAAACAGCCAAAGCAGAACCATGAACAACCATACAAAAGGTATGAGGCGCTACTGGATTGCAACAAGTGTGAGAAGGGGCATCACGGGAAGTGCCCCCAACTAGAACTTAAGTGCTATACCTGTGGAGAAACTGGACACTTCGCTCATCAGTGTAATTCTGGATAATAGAGGCCCAGAAACTAGCAATTGAAGGCAATCAGAGGACAACGCTAGCCTAGATCGAGAGCTGCAAAGTATCGCGGACAGGATGATGAAACCTTGGCAGGTAAGTGATTTATTAATAACATGTTTGTAAAGGTTTAGTTTGACACAGGAAAATCCCATTTCTTTATTTCATCCGTATTCATTTCAACCTTAAACTTTAGGATAGAAAAGATAGGCAGAATATGAGGGTAGCTATGCCTCAGGTGCGATGACTGCTACTATCTTACTATGCTCTTATTTGGAAATTCAGTTTAAACTCCCGAAGGTTGATGCAGACATGATTTAACGTTGTAGAGATGTATAATGTAGATATAATCCTAAGAATGGAAAAATTTTCGGAAGATAAGGCCACCAGTTTGTGAAAAGGAAGAGAGTACTGAATTACCAGTCGAGGATGTGCCTATAGTCAAAGAATTCAATGACGTGCTTCCAGAATAACTTCTAAGACAACCACCAGACAGGCAGGTAGGGTTTGCGAGAGACTTGGACTAGAAGTAGCACCAATTTCTAAGGCACCCTATTGGATGGCGCCAAAAGAGGTGTAAGAGCTAAAGGTGCAACCACAAGATCTCTTAGACATGGGTTTTATCGAACCAAGCATATTCTCATGGGGAGCCTATATCATGAAGAAGAAGGATTTATCAATTAGAATGTACATCGATTACCGAGAGGTAAATAGGCTGAACTTAAAGGGGAAATGCCCCTATCAAGGATGACCGATCTGTCGATCAGATGAGAGAGGTAAACTTATTTTCGAAAACCGATCTTCGTTCAGGTTATCATTTGTTAAAGATAAGGAAAGAAGTCATTCCGAAGACAACTTTTAGAACAAGGTTATTCCACCCATATATTTATTTACCCTAAGAGTGACGGAGAACATGAGCAACACTTGAGAAAGGTGTTACAAATGCTTAGATATGAAAAAAGTTATGCCAAATTCAGCAAGTGCGAATTTGGTTATAGGAAGTGACATTCTTAGGTCATATCGTGTCAGCGGAAGGAATCAAGATAGACCCCGCAAAAATCCAAAATGTGACAGAGTGGATGTCACCCACCATACCAAATGGGATACGAAGTTTTCTTGGGTTAGCTGGATATTACAGGAGGTTCATAGAAGGTTTCTCGATTTTTGAGAAACCTATGACTCGATTGTTGTAGAAGGGAAGAAAGTTTGAATGGACCAAGGAATGTGATCAAAGTTTCCAGAAGCTGAGACAACTTTTGAAGATTGTACCAGTCTTGGCAGTTCCCGAAGCAGACAAGAATTATATGGTTACATAGATGCGTCCAAGAATGGATTAGGTTGTGTGTTGATGCAAGACAGAGAGGTAATAGCTTATGCATCAAGGCAATTAAGACCACATGAAATGAACGACACAATTTATGATCCTAAATTAGCAGTTGTAGTACATGCATTGATGATCTGGAGGCACCATCTTTATGGAGTCAAGTGCCCCAAATTCAAGAATCATAAGAGCTTAAAGTATTTCTTCAAGTAGAAGAATCTGAATGTGAGACAAAGGAGATGGCTTGAGCTGGTTAATGATTATGATTTGATGATTATCTTGAACCAGAAGGGAGTAGCACAGTTGGGATGTTGCTCACTAAAGAGAACGAGTTGATTAAAGACTTCGAGAGACTTTGTCTTGAAGTGATTTCTCCTTTGGAAAGAAGAGGATGTGACATAGCTGCCTTATGTGTAATACTAGAACTAAGGCAGAGAATTATCAAGGCTCAGAGGAAAGATTACAAGCTTGAGAAGCTAAGTCAGAAAATTAGAATGGAGAAGATAGGCGATTATAAGGAGGCACCGGATAATGCGCTAATGTATAGAGACACAAATTATGGTTCGAACAGCGAGGAGTTAAGAAATGAGATTATGAGTGAAACTCATGACACACCATATACCGCTCACCCCAGAAGCACGAAGATGTATCAAGATTTGAAGATCTCCGATTGGTGGGACGGTATGAAGAAGGATGTAGCCTTATACGTGGAAAAGTGTTTGGCATGTGAGCAGGTTAAGGTTGTAAATCAATGGCCGTATGGGAGATTGCAACCGTTAGACATTCTGAAACTAAAATAAGAGCGTATCGCTATGGATTTTGTGACAGGATTGCCAAGATCTCAGAAAGGAATTACAACAATATGGGCCTTTGTAGATTGTTTAACAAAGAGTACTCATTTCTTATCGATTCGAACCACCTACGATTCAGATAAGCTAGTACTCAGATAAAGTAGGAAGATGAAAGACACTTGGGCCCGAAACAATTGGTGAGATGATCGAGTTGTCCGCCAGATACGAAATAAAATCATAGAGGCCACAAGAATGGCCTCTTTGATCAAAGAAGATGTTGAGGTGTTAATCTAGGGCTCTAGGCCTCTATTAAAGGCATCATAAGATTTGGAGTCAAGGGTAAACTGTGATCGTGTCTCATAGAACCCTATGTGATTTTGGAACAAATAAACCAAGTGGTTTACTTTTTAACCTTGCCACCGAGCATGGGAAACGTTTAAAATGTGTTTCACATGTCACAGATGAAGAAGTATGTTTATACTCAGATTTGAATTTGGAAGAAAGATCTGAAGCAGTTTTTGGATCAAAAGATGCAAAGTTAAGGAATGAGTTATTGGCTTAAGGTGGGGTGAATGTAATATCCCGAGTTTAAATAAGCGAGATAATGCTTAATTAATTATATAAATAAAGTTTAATTTTGCAATTATTATTTTAACTGCATTTTTAGACGGAAAGTTAAATGCGAGAGGACATGCAAATTTTTTTCTTGTATGTATTATACAGATGTATTCGATTTGAGAAAACGTAAGTGGCCATGCAGCCATATTTTATGTGAATTTTATTAAGTATGACTAATTATTTTATGAAGGAAAATATTAGCTTTTAAATTAATATCTCGCATCCAGAAGCTCCGATTGATTCGTCGAGCTAGAATATGCGAGAGAATAAAGTAACGAAGAATAGCAATCAATTGGAACAAAATTCAGAGGAAATTCAAAGGGACGGTAAATTATTATGTTAAATTGAGGTCGGAATCAATTGTTTATTAACTCGATGATTTTAAAAATTTACCGATAGGTTGAATTTGCTTGATTAAAGAATACCGTGGATTTCTAAAAATAATTATAACAATGTGAGTCAAATTAGGAACCACAATAATTAATCGTCGGAGGAGAGATACACGAGAGTTGAACCGGAGATCATGTGCGACAATTCTTCTTGGCGAAGAATTTCTACGTTGACATTTTAGCTTGGGTGGCTACTTCCTTAGGTTGGGCGGCTAGGGAAGTGTTGTTGGCGGTGGAAATTGTCAAAATTCAAGAATAAATTTTGTGGAATATTAATTTCAGAATTTTCAGCCAAAATGTCTCTTTTCCTCCATCACCGTGCGACACCATTACCACCACCCCCACTTCTCGTCGTTTTTCCAACCGCCACTGTCCGCCGCCTGCCAAATCACCACCACCCATGTGTATCCTAAAGTACGAGGAACTTGTGAGGCTTGAGAATGCTCAATTCGATCAAGAATCGAGTGAGGTATCGACCCAGTTTTAGGCTCCGCTGGTAAGTCGATAACGTTACGGTATCGATATGAAACTCGTATCAAACGACGACAAAACTTTATTTGAATTCATATTCGTGTTCCTTTTATTTTTAGGAGTATTTTGGTGTGCTTGGATCACCACCCCTATCACCGAAAGTCGAACCTGCCGCCACCAACTCCATATTTCCCGTTAGGATTTCTTCATGTTTTTCCGGCGAGCTGGTACATTTTCTGTCAGCTAAACTTATATTTAGACCTCTGTTATATGGGTGAGCATGTTTTGGTGTGAGTTGGTGGTTGGGGACGGCAAGAAAATGGTCGGGAAGCTTAAGGAGGAGCGCAAGCTATATATGTGTCGCGATGATTTTTTGTTGTATTGACACGGGCATCGATCGACTTCGCCGGCATCAGTTGATGTGAGAATGTCTGGCGATGTGTTCGGCGGTTGTTGACGTCACCAACATTGGCTGCCGTGGCCGGAGGGAGGCGTGCTTGCATGCCTGTTTCTCTCTCTCATTTTACACATATGTGTTACGTAGGCGTAATTATAAAAAAAAAAACAAAAACAAATTTTTTTCTCTCTTTCATTAACACATATATATTATATGTTATTATTATTATTTATATTTAAAAAAATTAAAAATTATTTAATTATTTAGTTTTGTAAATTTACTTGTTATATATTTCCGGATGTTGTTCAGTTATCTAATTGATATTATCAATTAGATTTAACAATATTTCAAATAGGTATAAATATTGTGAATTACTTAAGGTACGTTATTGGATGTAAAATTTTTTCAAATTGAATTCATACATCGTTAAGTACGAAGTTTAGCCGTTTAAAATATAAATGTGCTTTAATTTAAATTAGTTCGTTAATCAGGGGTTGGTTAACAATTGTGTTGAGTTTGTTAAAGTCACGTGTATGTTTCGAGGGAAGAGAGTGCATGTTTGACTGTTGGAAAATGTCAGCTAGGGCTGATTGTTTATGCTTAGACGATTCATCCTAATTAGCGAACGTTATTGTGCTATTATGTGAACGGAGAAGCATTAGGAAATTGGGACAGCTCAACAATAATCTAGCGTGTGCATCTTATTCTGTAAGCAAAAAAGGGTGGGACTATTTTCAGTAAAAGTTAAAATTACTATTTGAGTCTTGTGCTCAGTTTTTCGAAAATGCATGAAAAATATTTTTTTTTAAAATTGAATGTCTATGCCAAATGTTTTGTGTTATCATATATGTTCCTTTGGTTGACTCTAGTCATTAGAGAGATTGGTTACTTGAGAACAGAACCAGGATTTCGTGGAAACCCTGAGCAAGTCTCAATAATTCTTAGAATGTTTACCACTCTTACGTCTTAGAACTCGGCTCGGATATGATCTTACTTTGAGCTCGGCTCGGATATGGTCAACAATATGTCTTAGAGCTCGGCCACGACATGATCAATTTTAGTCCTTATGCTCGGCTAAGAAATGATCAGTTTTAGTGGTTGAGCTCGGCTTGGATATTTAAATCGATCGTAGTCTCAGTGTGAAATTCTGAGACCAGTGTACTAGTTGATGACAGTGGGTAGAGTGGTTTGCCCATTCCCAGCTGTTCATCGTGACTTGGGAGCGGCCTGCATCGAGTCACACAACGGTAAACAGATTTGAAACATGTTGAGTGAGTTTGCATACATTCAGTGAGGTAAAAATGTTTTGGATAACACGGTTCTTTTCAATAAAAACTCGTGTTTATCTGTGTGAGTGGCATAGCATTTATATTTAAATTGTATGTTTTCGTACATGTCTCCACAGGGTACATTAGTACTCAGCCCCTCGTTTTGTTTCTAAAATACGCAAGTTAGCAGCAGGGATGGAATAGCAGTGGTGTAAAGACGAGCAGGTGTTATAAAAATGTTTGAAAGCTGATCCTGAGATATGCATCTTCACATTCATATCTCCATCACGTTTCACACCGCTGCACCGAACCTCTGAAAATATTCCTTCCCTTATTTTGCGAAAGATGAAAACATGTTTAAACTCGTTTCTTATATTGGTTTATGAAATGTTATTACGTTTTTTGAAATGAAATGAATCGATGTTTAATTTTTTATTTTATCAGTCTTCCGCTGTTTGTTTGAGAAAATATTTGTAAAATGTCTACCACGACAGTAGGGCGCCCTAAAGTTTGGAAGGTCAGTTGGGGGCATTACAAACATGTAGGTCACATCCGTTTTAGGATAGGGACATTCCCTGAGGAGCTCACAAGGATCACTATGCTAATCCTTGTAGGTTGAATTATTAATTCAGGAATAAGTGGAAAAGGAGTGAGTGGTACTACTCAAGAAATAAGAGATTAATTAATTGTGGCTGATTGTCATAAGCCATATTCATTAATGAATATCTGGAACCTTAGATATGTGGATATTCGAGTTCAATGCAATCGTTCCACATAACCTGGTAACAAAGGGATGAATAAACATTGATTTTCTTGGTGAAAGCAAATTAATGTTTTATTATTTAATTATGTTCTTTGATTGGTAAATAAGAATTAATTAATGAGGAGGGTCCACTTTAGGGTTTGGGTTTGCAAAACCTAACACTTTATAAAGCCCTTCTCTCTGCAGATCAGATATAGTATTACAAAACACAATATTTAATATGTATTATTGAATTAGAGAGAGATCAGGGACTAATCAATAAGAAGAATTGATCGACTTCTCGAGTTTTTTATTTAACTCGATAGCGTATCTTCACTATATTTCTAAGGAACAAGGGAATGGATCAGAAGATCAGATCCGTTGGAACACGATAGCGTTGATTGGATCCCCACACCTTGAATCCATCACCATCTACGATCCAGATGTAGAGATGAGAAGCTGGAGATCGGGTATTCCGTAAATCCATCATCACTCGTTAAAAATTAGGAGCACACATAGGGTTTAACTGGTTTATTCAAACTGATTTATTTTTGATGCCTTAAGAACGATGCAAACAACTGAAATAATAATAGAAATTTCACGTTGTCTGTTCCTACAATTGGTATCAGAGTCAGGTTTAAATTTTTAGGTCTTGTCTCAAATAAATTAAGATTGAATAAATATGTATGTTTATATTTATTGTGCATGGATTTGAATTGTCATAGATGATTTTGTTCTCATGGCGATCTCATTTTTGGATTCTTTTTCACCACAAGAAAATTCATTGTTAGATTTGATTGGAAAAACCATGTAATTGATTTTAGATTTATTTTTTGTATTTTTATTCAGATCTATAAATATGGAGAAATGAAGAACAAAGAACAAAGGATTGCATCAGATACAATACCACCACCGTAGCACACAGCGACGACGGAGGAAAAACTCTAGTTCTATCGCGTGGCTGGGCGGCGCCCCCTTTTCTTCCTCATTCTGATGTGGTCGCCAGCGAGCAACGGGTGGTTTGGTAAGGATGCAGGAGACCGCATCATTGGGTGGCAGCGGCTAAGGTTTCATCGTGTGGTATGCTCTTCGTCACCAGTGCACATTGTGCTTCTACTCGATAGTGACAACTCGCATCGATTCAAGCAGCTATCTGGCGGTTCAGGGATAAAGGAAGTCGACGAAGGGTGGTCGCGATGGGTCACGTGCGTGCACACGCGTACTTGGCCACACATCACCTATCGTCTGAGTGTTTTCTTTAAACGGATTTGTGAATTGTTGGTCCCTGATCAGAGTCCTGTTAAATAACGGAGGACTATTTAACAAATGCAGCGGAATATTTCAAGTTATCTTGCACTTAGTTCCTTTTAAAATGTTTAGCCAAAAGTTCGAGTTAAGATTGTTTCAGATATACACTAGCAAGTTGAGGTTGCTAGGTTTTAAATTAATGGTAGAAACAATAAAACAGTAACAAAGACACATGATTTATAGTGGTTCTATCCTTAAGATCCACGTCCAATTCTCAGTCGAACACTAAGAATTTTCACTAAAAAGATATATGAAAGTACAAGGATTCGCCGGTCACTTGTAGCAGGTGGTGAGTTTTCGAGCCAGCCACTACAAAGCAATCCTCCGTCAGTTTATCTTTTGACAGCTACGGCTAAGTCAAGGGCGACACCTTCGTAAAATTTATCCTCACTGTAATGGAAGCTTTTATGTTCATTCCTAAACTCTTCTGTGTGTTTTCGGCAACAGCCCGTCTTAGTCAATCTCTTTTTAGAGATGTGACAGCTGGATGCTTCCTAAGATGGAAGTTATCCCAGTGATTGATCCTTAAAATTTTCTGCTGCATTTGTTAAATAGTCTTTCGCTTCTGAACACGACTCTGATCAGGGACCAACACGTATTGAATCAATTAATCCATTAGCCGAGATCGTTAAGTGGAATTTCAAAAATAAATTTCTATACCTATGATTAATCCTAGCATGCTACTATTGATTATGCATAAGAGGGTTTATGCGGAATGCCCGGATCGTAGAACCTAAAGAACGTAGTGCGCAAAGATTTGATCCTTTATCCTTTTCCCGCACAACAAGATTTATTCCTAAATGATTTTAGCATAACGAACCTTTTGAGCTGCTTAGGGAATGTGAACATCCTATACTGGATGTGGTTACATAGTTCCAGTACCAGACTGTCATACAAAAACTACTATCACCTAAGATATAGATATACAAGCTCAACTAGTGCCTTTTACTGTAACTCAAAGTGATTCACAATCTGTATGTACTTCTGTACCTTCATTTAGGTTTAGGATCTCATCAAGCCAAAAAGATCCAGATTCCTTTAATGTCAGATAAAGGAATTGATCTCAACATAGGTCCTTATGAATGCCTGCCCCGCACCAGCATACCAAGCCATCCAAGATAAGATGCTTATTACTGCGTATGTTGCAACCTACACCACAAATTTTCCGGGAACTATCTCAGCTGTGATAACCATATATATATTGCTAGGTCAGACGATCCATACGATCTTCCGTGATCTACTACACACCGTACGATCTCCCTATCGACGAGATAAGAGGATAAGAGCATTTGCGACACATGTTTGTTCATTCAGACAAGAGATGAACATACAACATTTATGATTCCCAGTATATTAACTAATCGACCTTGTACATACTATACCAATCATAATGCTTTTAGTATATAAATCCATCATTCTCCCACTTATACTCAAAGCATTATACAAGTGCTTTCCAGAGTATAACGTGTCTAAACTTATCTAGCTATTACATAAATCATTCTACGTGGTTGGTTGTACCCTCAACCCAAGGTTATGTACATGCATCTCGTAGACCTTCTGAGGCATAGATTTTGTGAATGGATCCGCTAGATTATTCTTTGTATCAATCTTCTCTACTAGCACATCACCCCTTGCTAAGATCTCTCGTACAATATAATACTTCCTCTCAATGTGTTTTGTTCCTCTGAGAGTTCGTGGTTCCTTTGAATTAGCCACAACTTCGGAATTATCACAATACACCGTGATAGTCTTCGAAAGCTTAGGAATCATTTTCAACTCCTGATGGAAGTTTCGAAACCATATTGCTTCTTTCAAAGCTTCCAAAGCTGCCAAATATTTTGCTTCCATTGTGGAGTCAGCAATGCACTTATGCTTTGCACTCCTCCATTATATGGCCCCACCTCCCAATGTAAATACAAAGCCAAAGGTGGACTTCTTTTTGTCTCGGTTTGCCTGAAAATCTTGGTTCGTATAACCCAAAGGGCAAAACTCCTCACACTGATATACGAAACAATAGTCTCTTGTCCTTTTAAAGTATTTGAGTATGTGCTTTACCGCGGTCGAATGCGCCTGTCCAGGGTTAGACTGATATCTTGCTACCATGCCTACGGTGAAGCATATATCTGGCCTCGTACATAGCATTGCATACATGAGACTTCCCACGGTCGATGCATACACCACGTTGCTCATCTCATCTTTTTGCTTTTGTGCCTCCGGACACTGATCCTTAGAAAGATGTACGCCATGTCTAAAGGGCAACAGACCTTTCTTGGTAGTTTGCATGCTGAAATGGGAAATCACAGTATCCACATATGATGCTTGAGACAAGGCTAGCATCCTATTAGGATTTTTGTTAGAGAAATCCTCCCTTCCTTTTGATGTTTTGGTGGGTCAAAGATTATAATCCATCATAGTTAATTTTTCTAGTTTCTAGAGTTCAAAACTGTAATCCTTGTATAGGATCAATCGAGTTGTAATAGAACATAGAGTGAAGATGGAGCAATGGAGAATGCTCAAGAACTGACTATCATCACGCCTGGCCTTAACGAAAACTAAATTGGAGCACTCAGTTCAAGGTCTAACCATATTGACAAGGAGAAGTCAGTATGAGGGCTTTCCCGAACTGACTAAAGAGAAGTCAGTTTAAGCGATTACGATACTGCTCCGGGGAAATCCGTATGAGGGCATTTCCCATGATGACTATGGAAAGTCAGTAAGAGGGCTAAACTGTACTGACTCTTAGAAGTTAGTATAAGAAGCCTCAGTCAGACTCAATCATTTGCAAAATGCCTATGTCAGTACGAGGTTATCCAAAACTAGGTTCCTCGGGTTGTAAAGGAGTCTGACGAAAAGTTAGTGTATCGTACACTGACAATGGGCAGAGCAGAAAGGAGACCTAAGGCATGGGCTACGATTGGACAATATAATATATGAGTCTAACGTCTGGATTTATGTATCTAACGGATAGAAATTCAAATTGCCTTAGATTCTCCTCTCTATATAAAGACCTGCCCTCTCAATCTTAACAGATAGCCTAAATTGAAATTCAAAATCAACTAGTCTAAAAGAGACAAAGGGCATATCCAGGTCATCTCTCCCACAAAACTCTCTTAGAGTTTTTTCGTGTTGTAAACATAAGACTTGAGTCTCCGACTCAAGTTACCTACCGTGCTATCTTCTCCTAAAACGAGGCCAAAGCTTTAAGCTAAGGCTCAGTTTGGTGAATATATCCTTCTGAGATATATTCATAGCAGTAAGTTTCCTAGTCTGGGATTCTGATTATCATGGGCGTATGCCGACCACCTGAGTTCGAGGAAGAACCTCTGAACATCAAACCATTCTTTGAAGATTTAGTAAGCATCCACCCACCAAGAAGGAGGCTGCGAGGTGCATCCCCACATCAACCTGAAGTTTGGGTCTACAAGGAGTACCTAGGTGAGTGCCACAGCTGACGGGAGGATGGAGGTGCCACAGACTGTGTATAGATCGTAAGGAGGCTTGTATTCACTTACTAAATTATCCAAACTTTGGGTCTAAAGATTGGATGTAGGATATTGAAATCCGAACCACTATAAAATCTCTATGTGCTGCTTTACTGCTTTCCAAATAGTTGCTCTGTTTTTCTGTTTCACAAACTGACTACTTGAGCTTTCTATACTTGTCCAAGTTTTGAAGAATATATACTGTGATACTGACTTAAGATGGAATAGAGACTTAAGCTAAAACTGACTACACACAAAACTGACTCTGCCTTGTTTCAACGAATAAGTGTTTGTACTTACATTTACTTTCGCTGCATACACAAAACCTTCCACTGCACATATTGCACTCTGATTTTGGGACCAACAAGTGGTATCATGCGCCACGGTTCGTACATACTACGGTTGTGTTGAGTCACTTAGGACCAGACCTCTCTTTTCTGCACTTGGTTCTGTTTTTCTACACTTGGTTGCTGTTTTGTGTGTTTTAAGCTTAGGTACACAAAGAATGGCTCAGAATACGAAACTTCCAAAGTACTCATCAGAAGACTTTGAGATATGGAAGAAACATTCGTCGATCATGCTGAAGAATATGCATCCAGAAATGGCAGAGGTTCTATCTATCGAACCAATAAAAATCACTAAGGTGAATACTCAGCTCGGAGGAGCTGAAGGTCAGGAGATAGTGGAGAAGCCTTATGTAGAATGGACAAACGACGACATCGTTCATTTTCAGCTGGATGCAGTGGCCATGGAGCTCATGTTACAATCTTTAATAGTGTCACTGGTTGTTGAAGCCTTAGAGCACGACAACGCCAAGAAGATGTGGGAATTTCTTGGCTCACTCAGTCAAGAAACAACTCAAATGAAGCAAAATAAGCTTCAAAACTTTCTCGATAAGTATAAATCTTTCCAAATGCTTCCTGGTGAAAATGTCAAATCAATGGAAATAAGATTCAATGCTATTATCTACGAGCTGATAAACATGGGGAGAACATATGATGTTTCTGATATGAATGCAGAGATTCTATCCAAGATACCTAAGGAAGATCGGTTCGTCAAGGCTACCAGCCCGAAGGAGAAAGACCTCTCCCAGATGATGACCAAAGATATGTTCACCCAACACCAAGCCCATGAATGGGACATCCAAATGGCGAACATAAACAAAGTAGTGCGAAGTGTCAACACGCATCCAGAAGGTGATGCTGCCTTTTTTTGCAAAAATGGACTTCAGGAGAAGGCCTCAAAAGCCTTATCAAGCTTACAGAACTTCTCGACAAACGTCCACATCTAAGTCAGCACCAACACCTTCCTACCATAAAAAGGAGGAAGAGAGCTCAGTTGAAGAGCTTTAGGAGCAAATGAGGAAGCTGACTAGACTTCTTGAGATAACCAAATCCAATAAGGAAGGTTCACAGTCCAGGGAACTGAAGTTCAGCGACAGAGCTCCCAGAGTTTGCTTTGAATGCAACTATCCAGATCACCTCAAGTATGAGTGCCCATTAGTTTACAAAGAGGAAAGGGAGCGCTTGAAGAGGGTGTTCGAAAAGAAAGCCTCCAGAGCAGTTGCTAATGTCATGCTTACAAGAATTGAGGTACTTGACATCTCAGACAATGATGATGGCTACATTACATCAGACTATGTGGCTGCGGAAGAAGCCTTCCTGGTGCTGATGGTTAAGCTTGGAAAGAGGAATAAACAGAACCAGAGTCTAATACTCCGGTACACATTTCCAACTCAGTTTCTATTGTTATAAAATGCATAGATAACAACTCTGAATCCAATTGCTCAGATTTAGAGAATGTTACTCTTGAAACTTTGAATAGAGAATTTGCTAAGTTTTAAGAGTTAAAAAATGTCTTGGAATGTGAAAATGCTTCATTGAAACTGAAAGTTTAAAAACTGACTGAAGAGATTCAAGGATCCAAATCAGTAAGTGAAGACTTAGCTAAACTTAGAGAAGAGCATTCTATGTTACTTGAATCGTTTAAATCTCTATCTGAAGAATGCGCATCTCATAAACTGAAAATTGCTAGTGATCAAAATATTATTTGTTCACTATACTCTAGTACTAGAAAAGTTTCAGAAGCTCTAAGTTTACGAAGACATTCCTCTGATAAGTCAGGTTTAGGCTATACAGAAAGATAACTTGAGCAATCAGACTTCTTCTTCCGAAACTGGGAATATCTTGAACCATCACCTTAAGAAGAATTCCAGTTTAGAAGTCAAGCTGTTAGGTAAAGGAGCAGTCAGTATAGACAAAAACTCCTCTGAGGCTGATCAGGAAAGAAGGGGACAGTCAGTTTCAAAACTGACTTCAACACCCAAGTATAGAAAAGATTTGACTTTCAAGTCAAACAAACTTGAGATGAAGCCCATCATACCTAGGAAATGCGGTAAATGACATGCATATAACTCTAGAAAACCAACTTCGACAGCTAAAACTGAACTTTATAGAAAGTCAGTTTCATCTCCGGACTCTATGAATCCGAGGTTCTCTACTCATGAGAACAGAACTTATCTGTATAGAAAGAACATCTACGTGAGGTCTCAGTCCAATCTTCATTCTAACTTCAGGACTAGAGAGACTACAAACTCTGGACCAAGTTTCTGAGAACCTAGCCGATACTCAGTTTCAAGGAAGTCAGTTTCTATGAAGTCAGTTCCTAGATACTCAATTTTAAGAAACTCAGTTTTAGGTCATGTTTCTTATACTCACCTTCTCTTACCAAGCATGCATATAAATAGCTTGAAAAAGGAAGATATTGGTAGAGGAATGTGCAACACCTAGATATAAGGTGAAGCAAGTACGAATTCCTAAAGAATGGATCCATAACACTAATCCTGCGGGACCCACCGAAACACGTGAACCTTTTGTCTAACCTGATGTGTTATGCAGGTACAAAGTCACCAATGTCAATCTAAAAAGAAGAAAAGAGCATGGATCTTGGACAATGGATGTTCAGCTCACATGACCGGTGACAGTAATCTTCTCTCAAAACTGAGAATGACAAGATGACCACTTGTCAGTTTTGGAGATGATTCAAAAGGCAGGGTAATCGGCAAAGGATGCTCAAAGAGCAATGGAATTATCATCAATGAAGTATCCTTGGTCACCAACGTCAACTACAATCTGCTGAGTGGGAGTCAACTTATCCTGTCTTGATATGAGGTGATTTTTGCCCAAGGAGAGTGTTGGATCAATGAGAAAGACTCCGAAGAGACTGTGATGAAAGGTTTAAAGAAAGGAAACCTCTATTATGTGGATTGGGAGAGCGTAAAGCCATTCACATATCTTATCGAAACGAGCTAATCCCAAGAAGGAGTCAACTAGTTATGGCATAAAAGGTTTAGCCACATAAATTTCCTGTCAATCAGACATCTTGCTAAACACAAGCTTGTGGAAGGCCTACCACAAGTCAGTTTCAAGAAAGAAGAAGGTTTCTGCCGAGCCTGAAAGATGCGGAAGCAAACTAAAGCTTCATTCAAGAATCAAACTATCAGAGCAAGCACAGAAATGATCCTTCAATTTCTTCATATGGTTTTGTTTGTACCAGTCAAGCCGCCTACCATTGGAGGAAAAAGGATTACTCTGGTTGTAGTAGATGACTACTCTAAATACACTTGGGTAAGACTGCTGACAACAAAGGATGAAGTGAAGATCCAACTTTCAGAGCTCATCCTTCAAGTGCAAAACAATAAATGGGTCACTGTCAAAAGAATCAGATCTGACAACGGATTTGAGTTTTGCAACGGTCCACAAATGGATTTCTGTGCTGATGGTGGCATTGCTCATGAGAAGTCAGCTCCAAGGATGCCTCAACAAAATTGCCTTGTTGAACGAAGAAACAGGACACTCAAGGAGGTAGTCAGAACAATGCTCGCTCAAGATGACTTGAAAGAAGGTTACTGGGGAGTAGCCTTGATGACGGCATGCTTTACTCAGAACAGAAGTGCCATCAACAGCGGCCATCATAAAACCCCATATGATGTATTCAATGGTTGTAAGCCATCTATAGCTCATCTGATGTAGAAACTGGGTGTGTGCCGATCTAATGTGATAACAGTTGTGCCATGTGTATCACAAAGAACCTAGTTCATTACTCCTGCACAAAGCACATCGGCATGAGGCACCACTTCATCGTAGATCATGTCGAAAAGAAAGATGTTTCAGTAGAGTATATTCGAACAGACGATCAACTAACTGACAGATTCAAGGAGCTTTGCTTAAGACTGGGTCCACTGGAAGTTGATGAAGTCCTTATTGGAGAAGAGCAGTGGTAAAACAGACTCTAAGTTCTCAGTTTTCAAACTCGATGCTCCACTCAGTATGCTAAGGGGACTCATCACAACATCCAAAGAGCAGAAACTCACTTTCAGTCAAACTGATTAATGAAGATGCACTCAGTTTTTGGTTTATACTTAGAAGATCTCAAAAGACAGATGCAGAATTAAATTGAGTATCAACTCTCAATGTAAAAACTGACTCGCAAGTCTGTTCCTGGAATTTCGAAAGGTGGGATTTTGAATTCAAAAGGCGATCGCTCCGATTACATCGCAATTAATGCGTATCTTGGATTGATGAATCAGATTTAGACACGTGGAAAATGCTCCTTACCACATTGCTCCACTCAAATCTGAATCGCGCATCGCAAGGCCACAAATCTCAATCGTCGCCAAAGATCCAGAAATCAAAAGGTCACAAGGTACACCTACCAAATTTAAATAACCTTTCTCTCTGCTATAAATAGGGTTCATTCTTTTTGTTTGTATTGTGTGTGAAAAATCTTCCGAAAAGAAAGCACAAGAATCAAAAACTTTTCTCCGAAATCTCAATTCTTGAACCTTTCCTTCCAAGTTTTTACTTCGTCTTCACCAAAACATTCCTTAGTTTTGGGAAAATGTTGTTTGAACCCAAACATCCAGACATAAACTCACAACCCTTTTTTGGGAACAGTCAAAGAGGGGGAAAAGAAGTATGAAAGGTGCAGACGATATAAGAAAATGCAGCGTGAGAGTGCCTAAAAGGTTGTAGAAGGAGCAGAAGAAATCAGAAGATCTCTTCTACCATTGTTGTCTCTTTCTACAAAGATTATGCCTCACGACTGTTGACTCTGTGGCTTGCCAGCAACGGGGCATGACCACGTAGAGTACTTCATTGCTTGTCTCTTATCTCATTAAGAAGAGACTAGCAAATGAAGAAGAAGCCCGAAGGTGGGAGGAGACAAATCTTTGATCTTTCCCTCCCATAATGTGCTAAGTAGCACTACCTCCGCAATCGCTGTTGAATATCGGCAATGAGGGAATATGGAAAGCTGGTCAGAACATCAAACTAGTTTCCTTCATTGTGCGGACTATTGCAGCAGCTAGTTTGAAGAAATCTTGAGGACTGGAAGCAGCCTAGTATAGACTTGAAAAATAGTTCTGTAATAGGTTTCTTTTTGTTGGTTTATCCTTGCACTAGTATAGACTTCCATGTCGATCGACACACTTGGTGTCAATCGACATACATGTTTCTGGTCAACATATTTTTCATGTCGATCGACATAATGCATATCGGTCAACGCTTGCATCGGTCGACACAAATTTCAATCGACAGAGATGCAAGATTCAGAAAATTAATTCTTCTTTCTTCACTCAATTCGACCTATCTTCGATATCGTTTGAGATCTCTTTTATTGATTAACATAGAGAGCTATTATATTCTTTAACGCTCTCTTCGAAACAATTTGAATTGATTGATCAAATCTATTGCAATCTAAACTTTTCTTCGAAACAACTTGATGAGTTCTAATACTCTAAAGAAATGTGCGATGATTCATAATTGATTATGAAATTCATTCAATCATAATCCTCAAAGTAATGTTCCGTCATTTGACAGAATCTCGTATTTGTTCAATTTAATAGAACCATGAAATTTGTTTGTAAATTAACGATTGATATTGAATCGTGAACTAGTAATGTTTGACCACTTTATTCGTCAAACCACATTTTTGAATCATTCTTTCATATCTTTATCCGATGGCTCAACTTGAGGACTACTCTGGATACACATGGGTGAGGTTGCTGAGAATTATTTTAGAAGTCAAAATTCAGCTTCGGAACAAATTATGAGGGTTCAAAATGACAAAGGAGAGACTATGAAGAGAATAACATCCATTAATGGAACTGAATTTTGCAACAGTTTGTTGATGGATTTCTGCGCAAATATTGGAATTGAGAAATCCTCAATAGAATGGCCTTTCTTAGAGTACAAATAGAACACTGAAAGAAGTAGTGAAGACCATGCTCGCAGAAGCCAGTTTAGGCGACGGTTATTGGGGAGAAGCATTGATGACAGCAAGCTATACTTAGAATAGAAGTGCCATTAACAGTCGTCATCACAAAACTCCTTCTAAGGTCTACAATGGTCGTAAGCCTTCTATAGCTCATCTATGTGCTTTCGGTTCATCATTGTATGTTCACAATAACGAAAAGTCAAAATTTAATACCTTTAGTCTCAAAGCTGATGAAGCAGTGTTTCTCAGTTATGGACACCCTTCACAAAAGGGATATCGAGTATTCAATAAGACTACGAGACTTTGTGAGATAACATGTAATGTTGAATATGATGAGTCTGTTTTAATGCACAGGATATTAAGAGAACTGGAGCAAGACAATCAAGATATCAAAGATGTTAGTAAGAAACCGATTATTGATAATAATGATACTTGTCCAATTTCTCAGACTAGATCAATGAATGAAATGTCTTGTTCATCAGTTGACTTGGCTAGACTACAACCATTTGAAGGGGCCCATGATGCTATAGAACTTGCTGAGGCTTTAAATTCCATAACCCTAAATGCAGGCACAAATCGAGGGGGAATTGAAAATGGAAATGCTGAAACTGAAAATCCTCAATCTGAAAATGCCCAACTTGAAAAAATCATTCTAGAAGATAAAGAACTGGAATCTGAAGAAGGAAAAACTGGAGAAGAAGGAATGAAGGAATCTAACATTTTTGATTCTATGCAGATCCAGTTTTGGAAGATCAACTTTCAAGAGAGGAAGAATTAGTTTTAGGTTCTTCACTAACTTATGTTCCAATTTCAGGAGCTGGTTTTCCAGCTTCTTCTACTTAACAAATCCAAGTCAGCCAGCTCCAAAAGCCAAGATGGTTTAGATATCTCTCAGAAGATGCAGTTTTCCATAATATTGTATATTGTGTTCGCACCCGCCAAGGAAGTTGTTTGTTGTTGTGCTTTATCACTCAACAACTAGAGCAAAAAAAGATTGGAATGCCTTGCAGTCAACAAATTGGATTATTGTGATGCAAGAGGATTTAGTTGAATTCACTTGCAATAATGTGTGGTATTTGGTGGATAGACCAATACACCAATCAGTTATTGGAAACAAATGGGTTTTCAAGAACAAGCGAGATGAAACTGGCACGATCGTGAGGAACAAAACAAGATTGATTGCCAAAGGATATGCATGTGTGAGGGCATAGATTCTGATGAGAAATTTGCACCAGTTGCCAGAATGGACGCCATTCGATTATATTTTTCTTTAGTTGCACGTCATAACTTCAAAGTTTTTCAGATGGATGCTATGAATGTATTTGTCAAAGGGGAACTAAAAGAAGAAGTATATTTGAACATCCCCTAGGCTTCGAGGAAGAGAATCAAGCATATAAACTGAGGACAACATTATATTGGTTGAAGTAGACACCTTAAGCGTTGTATGAGACACTTTTTGAGTTTCTTCACACGAATGGAATTGAGAAAGGAAAAATTGACACAACTCTCTTCAGAATAAAGGACAAAACTGATATCTTGTTATTTCAAATTTATGTCGATACTATCATTTTTAGTTGCAAAAACTTGGAGCTATTCGAGAAATTTGCCCAATTGATGCAATGTAATTTTCAGATGAATATGATGGGCAAGATAATAAATTTCCTCGGTCTACTAGTGATACAAACTGAAGAAGGAATTTCATCAACCAAAGGAAATACACCTAGGATTTGATCAACAAATTTTGCCCACATAAAACTAAAGCGTTGAGGATTTCTATGAGCCCCAATGCTAAGATTAACCTTGATGAAGAAGGAGAACCAGGTAACACAACTAGCTACAAAGGAATCATTAGATCATTATTATATCTGACTGCGAGGAGGCCATATATCTCATATGCTATTGGATTTTATGCTAGATTTCAAGCCAATCTAAAGAAATCGCACATGGAAGCTGCCAAGAGGATTGCGAAATACTTGAAAGGATCTGAATTCTTAGGTATATGGTATCCGAAAACTTACGAACTGACATTAAATGGTTATTCAGATTCAGATTTTGTAGTCTGTAGAATGATCGAAAGAGCACAAGTGCAACATGCTAGTTCCGAGGTCATAAACTTATTAGATGGTTTAGCAAAAAGTAGCATTCTATAGCTACATCCACCACTGAAGCTGAATATGTAGCCGCTGCCAGTTGTTGTGCACAAGTGCTTTGGATTACGCAGCAATTGCTAGATTATGAGGTCAAAACTAGATGCGTGCCAATATATTGTGATAATAGAAGTGCTATGTGCATTACCAAGAATCCAGTTCATTATACGAGGACAAAACACATGGATATTCGTCATCATTTTATCATGGATCATGTGGAGAACAATGATATATCTGTGGAATACATCAAAACGGATGATCAGTTGGCAGATATATTCACCAAACCTCTGGTAGAAACTAGATTTAAGGAATTATGCCTCAAACTTAGTTTACTTGAGTTGGATGAAATTTATTTTGAAGAGGAGTAGATGTGGATTAAAACTAAGTTCCTGCTCTCAGTTGTTAGTTTTTGGATTTCATACTTAACAAATTTTTTTTCAAGTGGTATCATTGAAGAAACTGAAGAATTAAAATTTGAAAACTAGTTCCTAGTTTTTTATTTGGATTTCATTCAAGGAAGGTTGCGGAATTAAACTATGTTCAAACTCTCGATTTAGGAACTGAAAAACTGGATTGAAAACCAGTTTTCAATTTTCAGAGCTAGAGGCGGGACATTTGAATTCAAATTATGACTTGTCTCATAAGCGTCATTCAATGCAAAGCAGGTGCGGATCAATCTGGAGATGCCATGTGTCGAGACCCACTCCCCACATACGAATGTAGCAGGCAGGTTGACAAGCACCATTTCCCAACTGTTGATCGAGCTCAGTCAAAGCAATATTGATCGTCTAATTTGAGATTTAGTTTATATAAATACGTGACGGGTCAATCACATTTATTCCTACTTCGTCTGCAAACATTCTAATACTCTCATCCTCAGAAAACTCAAGAGCATTCAAAATGTCCTAGACAATCATTCCTTCATTTATTTCGTAACCATCTTCATTCAATATGCCTAAGAGAACATCTACGAAGAATCCCGAGCATGGGACATCAATATCTAGCCAAACTAGGTCGTTCTATGTGTGATACGACATTCCTTACGCCGAACTTGTAAAATTGGCAAAGAATGAAGAAACGGTTGCAAATTTGATGTTGGAAAAGAGGAGGGCTGCCTAGGCTAAAAAAGAGAAGATTTTGTTATGAGAGGAAGCCAAGAAAGTGTGCCTAGACTCTCGTTTGGTGGAGAAACTGAAAAATGAGGAACTGATCTATTATCTCATTGTATATCCTAAACAGTTCCATCCGTTTATGTTGGTTGGATTTTATGCATTGGCAAAATTGGAAGAAGACTTCTATCAAAATCGGTTGGAAAGTCACCACCATAACATCAAAACTGGATAGCTTCTACAAATTTTTGGGGGATATTGCCATTTAGATGTTTCAGTGTGAAGTGGTATCACACTTCGAACTGAGCAAGAAGAAGTATAGAGTTTTGATGGCTATAGATGATGAGGATTAAGGAGGAAAGGAAGAAGGAAGAAGCCAAACGAGCTGAAAAGGGAAAGCAGAAGGCTGTGGAGAAGCCTAAGAAGAGGAAAGGGGATGACTTTGATCCCAAGAAGCTGAACCCTAAGAAGAAAGTGGAGTTTAGGGAATCAGTTGCCACTGCTTATCTCGATCCCATGTCCGATCAACTATTTGATGCTCTATACAAGGAGGCTACTAGACAAGAACAAGGTTCTTAACAAAGAACAGTAGAAATTTATTTCGATCCAGAAATTGCTACAATTGAGGAGCGAGCGACCACCTCGGAAAAACTAACGAAGGAATATGTTGAGTTAGGTATGGACGTGCAATGGGGTTCCACACCTACTCGTGATAAAGTGTTGGCCACGCAAGAGATGCCAACACATCGCCTAAAGAAACTAGGGCGACCACCCCTATAAAACTGGTAGAATCGAAAACTGGAGAGGTTGCGCAAGGGAAAGCCTCCTCCGGTCCAAAACTGAAAACTACGAAGGGAGATAAAACGGTTATCCCGTAACCTCTTTAGATGTCTCTTCTTCAGATTCAGAATCAAAAGACCTTGTTGGTCTACATGAATTTTACAACTTCACAAAAGATAAGCTTGGAAGATGGAGACATCATCCGTGGGATAAGAGGAAAAAGGAGTGGATTAACAAGCCAAACTAGATTGCTATATATAGAGTTCCATTGAGCGGGCTGCCACACCCTAAATTCACAGCCGAAAGGCTTAAAAACTGGTGCCCACCCATTGGAGAAAAGGATGTTGGGTATTCTAATATGATTCCATGGGCTGTTGTGATTTCTGAGAAAGTTGAAGAGCAAGTCACAGAAGAAACCATGCTGATATATCCTGATATTCTCGAAGAAGACAGTATGATTGCAATTGATTTAAAATTTGAATTCTGAAGATAACAAAGATTTGATATAGTAAAGTATGAGCCGGTGAAGATCGAGAAGACAGAGATATAGTTCTTAAGCCTTGTAGTGGCCAAACTGAAGGAAGATAATTGACAGTGGAGCAAACCAAACAGAGACATCTATGTATTCGATCTTATAGGTTCCAAACATTGCCCTTTCGAGAGACGAATAGACTACCTCAAGCTGACTTTGTCTACATTCCAGAAACTCCAGTTCCTACCTAGGAAGCTCATGAAGAAGAGGTGCAAACTACTGAACAAACTCGTGAAGACTATCAAAGTATTAACGTTGAAAAACTTGAGATGGTCTGGAAGATTGCAGCCTACCAAAGAAGATTGGAGGAAGAGATGGAGAGAGCCAAACTGGAACTGACCTAAGCTAAACTTGAAAAGCGAGACATGGAGCAGTTATCTTCGTAAATTTGTCCGCAGGGTATCCGTCTCTTCTCTCTTGATCCTCTCTCTCTCTTCCGTATTCATTATTTCTTCCCTTTCCTCCTTTTCTTGTTGCCTTCTCATATCCTCTTCCATCTTTTTGCGAGCTTCAATGCGCATTCTCCTTTTATCTTCTTCTTTCAGCCTTTCTGCTTCTTCAGCCAAATTCTTATCTTCCCCCTCTTTGATCAAAGCAAAAAGTTCGGACGAGAAAGATACGAAGTCTTCCTTCAGCTTTTTGGCAAAGCTCTTCCTAGGCCTTAGCAACCTTCTCGACCACATTGGCTTCCACCTTTGCTTCCACTTCGCTTCCACCATCGCATCCACCACAATATCTAAATATATCCTGATATCCTTATGAAAACTACTAGAGCTAAGAGGCTCGAAAGATATAATCGGGGATCTCATAGATGTCACCATATGTCCAGAAGTGGTAGGGATGTTAGTAGATGTTGCTAACTCCTTAGATGGACTAGTATTCGGATCAGCAGAGTCTACTTCCATGTGTCAAGACTCATTAGCAGCTTCTTCATCAACAACTTCCAATGCAGCATCTGGGTGGGAGGCTCTTAAGTAGCCATCCAAGTAGGAATGCAAGCAAAAGTGTTCAACACCCTCTCCCAAAACTCCTTCATCTTCCTCTCCTCCCCTTCTTTCTCCTTTGTTAATTTAGCTTGCAACTCAGCAGCTGCAGCCATCTACTTCCTTGTTGCAAGAGACATAAACACAATTGCTGATTAAGATGATTCAGCAATTGCGTATTCAGATGCAGGCAATGAAAGGTCTCCAGTGGAAGTGCGGTTCTCCTTGATCTTCCTTAGCCTCGCAACCACTTGCTTCTCAAACTACTACCTCTTGGATATCTAATCAATCCAGTCATCGGCTCAATCTTCCTCACTTCTCAAATAATTCAGACCTATTTGACCAATCATTATCGCGCGATGCTCATAGTGAAGATCATGAGTAATTAATACGCGAATGCATGTATGTCTTACCAAGTAATATCGATCAAAGTCAAGATATCGCACATAAAGGAGTGAAAGTAAGCCGTGCACATTATATTGTTTGTAAATAAAGGTTGAGTGTGAATTCCTAACTAAAATTGCAAGTAAGCATATAAAATAAAACCAAGTAATGCTAAAACAAGTAACAATTTTTCTTCCTAACTTATAATCTTAAACACATAATCAAAGCAAGAAAATACACATGGGTTGCTAACTTTTGTTTATCTACTTTCCTATATGCTACAACATAGTTCAAACATCAATTCTGGGTCATGTAACCTCGCTCTCTACTGCCTAGCATGATTTCACACTACGAGATCTGCATTTTCTTATTAATTTTCATATGTCTATGAAAGATTTAACATTCAAATGCAATTATCAAAACATGGGTTCTTACAAGTCTCAAGCTCTTTGTATACCCATAAAAGAATCAAGATCGATTATGATTTCCTAATCCTAGATCTCCTTTCGGTTTCCCTAGCTGAAATATTCACTACCACTTTCGTGTTTAAGGAATCAAATATACTAAAATCATAATCGAACACTAGATTTGAAGAAACAACAACTCTAACATAATTTTAAGCAAATAAACAAGTTAACAACCCAAGCATTAAGACTTTAGCTCTTGCTCGAGAATAAGAAATGGAGAATGATAATCAAGTTCATCTTCCTAACCATTCTCAACCCAAAATACTTGCTTTAAACAAAAATAAAATTAAGACAAATCCTGAATGTCCACAGTTTCAGCTTCAGCTTCACACGAACTCCTTTTCTTCTCTTGCACGCACTTCTCTAATCGTCCGTGTGTTGTTACTATTGTTCTTGTGTCCTCTCTCCTTTTCCTAAATATCTTCCACTTTTCAGCTATGCTCCATCTGTGCTCTACACGTGATACTCCATCCTGCCTTCCAATTCTGGCAGCTCCCATGGTTGACTCCTGTCCAGCTTTTGGGACCCAATCTGAAAAGTATGAAGATCTTGTTTGCAGGTGGTCCCAAATTTGTTTCTTCAGAAGTCAGGTTATGTTCATTTCTGTTGGAGTATACAGTAAAGCGAACTTTTAAGCGAGCTTTGTCATGTACTTAATCTCCTATAAATAACAGAAACAAACGTTATCACATTGTTGCAATCTCATGATTGCATGTATATCCACTTATCTTATATTGAAGACAATGTGGTGGGTGCGTCGTCCCACTGAAGATCGCATTGTTGGATTCCTTATAAGATATAAAACCTATTCACAACTGAGATAGTTCTGGATAAACTATCGTTTTAGGTTGTAGTATAAACTTGAGATAACTAATCTTGGTTATTAGTTTATGCTAGTGCGTGGTGTCGCATTGAATGGATCGCGGTGAGACGTGTTCTTCTGTTCTGACTCAACGAAGAACCAAGGTCTCGGCGACTTTGATAATTCTTAACCCTAGATGTGATATTTAGATACATGCAAATGATTGTTTGTTACTTTGACATACCATGGGTGAGAATCAAAAGGATGATTCAATATACTCCGTATCTTGGGTAACAACATTATTTGTATGTGTTTATATAGTCACATTAGGGCACCGTGTCCTGGACATCCAGGTTGATGACATCCCCTTAAGTAGTTCATAAGTTTTATCGTATTAAACCCTGCAGGTGGAATTTATTCCGATACGATAATAATGTTGAGCGGGTACTACTTAAGGATTAAGATATTAATTAATTAATGTTGTCAGAGCTTTTAATTAATTAATGGATGTGCGTTATCTTAAACACGGGGAATTAATTAAGTCAAATAGAAGCCCTGATTCACATCAGGATAGGATGGCAGTTGCAATATTAATTCTCTAGTGGAATGAATTAATGTTATAAGTTCAATTTATATTCTGGGCTGAATATATGTGTTTGGACTTATGGGAGGCCCAATCCTATACCTTCTAGAGATCCCTGGCCTGGCCCAACTAGAAACCCTAGAAGATGTCTATAAATAGGATCTTATGGTTGAGAGAAAAACCCTAGTTGTCTAAGTTGTCATTTTCATAAGCTCATGTGTTGAGCGACGGTTAGGGTTTAGTTCTCTCAAACATCGTAGATCTAGTATTTTGGATTGGCATCTACGAATCGGAGGATTGCTGTCCACCCGGTATTCGATCGTGGTTCGTGGGACACAGGCTAGAAGATCTCCAGTGGAATCAATGTCTAGATCTGTAGATCTGGTAAGGTAATCACTGATCTAGTTGATTTAATTTAGTTAAACCATGTATGTGTACGTTTGGTAACCAACATCGATCGTGGGGACGAACCGCCTTCACCGGCGTGTTCCTTCAATAGGTATCAGAGCCTCGTTCGTGGTTCTTGGCTCTGCCTGAAACATGCAGTTGGTTTATTGTATTTTAAATCATTTAAGCATATCGTCGATGTTTTATATATTTTATATATTTTATTGTTCCTCGTGGCTCCCGATCTGTTTTTGGTTTTGGCGCGATGGTTTATTCGCGGTTTGTAATCGTTTTTCACCACGAGAAAATCCGTGGTTAGTGTAGGAAATGATGTAATTTTATTTCCTGTATTTTTATATCAATTTTGATGTAATTTGGTGCAAAAAACGAGACCAAAAAACAAAGAACACGAAGAACAACATCGACGAAAAATTGCCAAATCGCAGTCGCGCAGGGGCTGTTCGTGGCTTAGCCACGGCCTATCGGCTTGTCGTTTGACTTGACCGGTCGGTGGGGCTTGAAGCTGGGTCGGCGGACATCGCCACGGAATCATCGGTGAGTCTGGACGGCGGCTGGAGGCGGTGCAGTAGCTGCTGCAATTCGCGCACTTGTCTGCGCGGGTTTTGCAGCTGCTCTGTAGCCCCTGTTTGCGGCGTTCCAGGCGCGTGGTGGGGCGGCGATCGGCGACGGCGGTGGTTGGCAGTCAAAGCCCGGTGGTAGGCGACCACACGGACGTCGGGTGTTGGACGGGAAGGCGACGGAGTCGACGGCGGCGAGGGCGTGAAGTTGGTTTGTCACGCGACAATTCTGGGAATTTCCAGAATTTTCGCGCGACACCTTTGGGTGTCTGTTTTCTTCGCATGATCGGCGGCGATCCCGGAGTGGATGGCCGGTGCCGGCGGCTGGAAATGGTAGACTTTGCTTCAAACTTCAATGCCCTATGTTTGATTGGCGTTGATGGCGGCGGAAATAGCGGCAATCGACGCGTGAAAATGGCTGCACGCATGAATCTCGCGATTCTGTCTGCGTGTGGGCTGATTTCGCGCGTTGATTGGAGGCTATTTCGGGTCGTATCTGTAATTCCAATGATTTGATCTTACTTTCCATACTTAGGGCTTCAATTCCCAGTAAGTTTTGGAGGTTAATGATCGATTATGACGGCGTAATGGGCCGACGAAGTCGGCCCAGTCGCCATAAAACCCTAATTTTCTGGGTTGACAGCATGTAGGTGGACGTTTTTTCGTGGTCATTTGGAGGCCTTGCATTTATGGATTTCCAGTACCAATGACATGGAATTGTAGTCCAAACCTAGGGCTTTAAGGCCCAGTAGGTTACCGACGTGATTGTTGTTGGAATCGATCGGAACGGAGGCGAGAAAAGTGCCATGTGCACTATTTTTTCGCCCAGGCTGCTCAACTAGCCATTTTCTTCGGCAAATTGCCGGCGATTCGAGCGTGAATCTCTGGTGCCGTTTGTTGGAGATGGAAGTCCAAACTTTTTTCTTCAAAGCCCATTAAGTTTCGGTCGTTGACTGTTCGTTGTTTGGTTGCAACGGTGGCTCGAAAAAGGTCATTTGCAATAAATTCAAAAGCCCAAATTTGAATTATTTGAGGCCCGGATCCGATTCGAAGACCCATTTGAAGAGCTGTATATTCAATATTCATGTAATAGAATAGGTAGATATGCAGGTACACATCTTGGGGCCACGAGGACATTTTATTTGTTCTTGTATGATGTGTATATATTTTCTAAGCATGTCGTATGTTTTACATGTTAGGAGCATGCTAGGATTTATTTAATTCTTTATTGCATGCTGTTAAAAACCTTCAACTTAAAATAACTAAGTGAATTAAAATAAATTTTAATTTATTTATTTAGGCCTCCACAATTGGTCTTATAAGTGATTGTGTGTGTTGTTCGCGTGACCCTGGGCGTCCCCCCCAACGGATACAACATTCACTGGTTCACTGGATAAGACTTCTAATAAAAATGAATTTTATCTTTAAATGAAGTGTGTGTCACTCGCGTGACCCTGGGCGTCACCCCCCAACGGATGTGTCATTCACGGTTCATTGGTAAAGATTTAATTCAAGATAACTTTTAAGAAATTCTTTGCAAGTGATGTAAAGTCCTAACGGTAAGGTCATCAATTGTAAAATGATTTTCTTTATGGTTAAATTGTGGTCATCACTTAGATGTGAATTTCTATATAACTCCCCATGGGAGTCCCTGTTTTAATTCACATGGCATGTTAAATGGTCCGACTATTAATTCCATTCGTCATAAAGTAGAGGTTGACGTGATATTGGAATTAAAGATAGTTTGTCTGGTCAATGGATATGTGTGTAAACGTCCACCCACCGTGGCTTGCATATATATTTGTTGGGCTGTTGGAGGTTGCATTAAACATTGGTTTTGAAGGTTTCCATGTTTTATGCTTCAATTAATGTGATTTAAATGCTTACGTGTTTGCATTTAATTTATTTCAGTTATCATCATGTCGTTTAATCTGCTTATGACTGTTCTTTATCATAACAAGCTTATTGGTCCAATTAGTTTGGGCTGTAAATAAATCTGGATATAGTACTGGTTGCTTAAGAGTACATATTTGTACTCAAGACACCTACTCGAAGTCTCTTGAACTCTTACTTCCACTTGAAAGTAATCATGGGTAAGAAATAGTACTCTATTGTTGAGTTTCTTACTGGCTTGATTATAGTGGAGGATCTCACGGGTAAGAGATCACTGGCTCTGGTTTCTTTTGAAGCATCATCTTCTTTGTGTAATGACGGTTAGAAGAAGAAGTTACAAAAGAAAAAGAACAGTGGGAGCAAATAAGTAATACTTTCTGGTAGTATGACATTTTTTTTGGTGTCATGAAACTAAAGGGAAAGTGCTACAGATGCAACCAGTCTGGGCATCACAGATATAATTGTCCCCTCTTAATGAAGGGTAACTCGGGTATGTCTTCTGTTTTAGTTGTGGCTACATGTCTTGTGGCTTGTTCTACTATCTCTTGGATAGTAGGTACTGGTGCCACTAATCATGTTTGTTTTTCTCTGCATAGTTTCATGCGGACAAAGCAACTAATGAAGACGAGATTACCGTAAGCTTGGTAAATGTTGTTAGAGTGGTGGTTGTTGCAGTGGGAGATATACACTTAATCCTTCTCGGATTGTGTTATAGCATTAAAGGATGTTTTAAACATGCCTAGTTTTCGAAAGAATTTATTTTCAGTTTCCAAACTGTTTTTGGATGGATATTCAGTTATTTTTAATAACGATGATGTTATTATGAGAAATAACTCTTTTATCTGTTCTGGCATGTTGGAAAACTCCTTATATACTATTACTTGTGTATATCGTTCTGCAACTGAAACTCATGCATATTCATTGTTTAAAAGGATAGTTTCTTCTATGTTGAATCAAACATATATTTGGCATCTAAAACCGGGTCATGTTAATCTGACTAGGATCCAAAGACTGATAAGTCGTGGATCATTGGAATTTCGCTAAGTTGAACCATTCTCAGTCTGCGAATCCTAATTGGAGAATAAGATGACATTTAAGTCTTTTTAAGGTTATGGGTTTAAAGACAATGATATGTTGAAAATGATTCAATCTGATTTGTGTGGGCCTATGTCTATTCAAGCAAGAGGTGGTCTTGAGTATTTTGTGAATTTCACGAATGATTACTCAAGGTTTGGATATATTTACTTGATCCACCACATGTCTGAATGATTTGACAAGTTCAAAGAATTTAAGACTGGAGTGGTGAATCGAAAAGGTAAAAGTATCAAGTTACTACAATTCGATTGCAGTTTCTAATACCTCAGTGCTGAATTTAGGCAATACATATTGGATAACAAGATTACATCTCAACTGTCTACGCCTGATTTTCCGCAACGAGATGGCGTAGAAGAGAGAAGAAACATAATTCTTTTTGGAGATGGTGAGGTCGATGATGAGTTATGCCACTTTGCCTACTTTTGTTTTAGGGTTATGCCTTGAAACAACGGCCTATCTTCTGAAATTAGTATCTTCTAAATTGACTCTAAAGACTCCAATAGAATTGTGTACTTGGTGAAAACCTTGGTTAAAACCACATTCTGGTTTGGGGTTGCCCAATATAAATGTTGGATAAGGAAGTCGATAAGTTGGTACCTAGAATGGAAGTACGGTTATTTATAGGATATCCTAAGGGTACGAAAGACGGTAACTTTTATAGTCCTAAAGAATCGGAGGGTGGTGGCTAATACTAACGCCCGATTCTTGGAGAAAGACTATATAAGCGAGCATAAATCCAAGAGTAAGATCATTCTTATTAAGTTGAGAGGAGACAATTGTACACCGAGTGTACTAAGTGTTATACCACAAGAGACTGCACAACGTGTTGACTATGGTGTACCTACACAGGTACTGCCTTGTTGTAGTGGGAGAGTTGTTCAATCTAATCATTTCATGGATGTGGGAGAGTCTTTGGACTTGGTCCAGATTGTTGTACATGAAGCGAACGATCCCTGAACTTACAAAGAGGCAGTTCAAGATGTAGATGCGATGTCTTGGCATAAATCTATGGATTCTGAGATTGAATCTATAGATACTATGGATGGGTACGACCTTCAGACCTTCCTAAAGGCAATATAGCCATTGGGTGTTAGTGGGTCTATAGGTGTAAGAGAGGATCTGATCTAAAGGTCAGCGCCTTTAAAGCATGGTTGGTGGCGAAGGGATTCACTCAATTAGAGAGAATCAGTTATGTTAATAATTTCTCACCTGTAGCCATGCTAAAGTTGATCTGTATTCTCTTATCCATAGCAAATTACATGGACTCTAAGGTTTGGCAAATTGATGTTAGGTCAGTTTTCCTTAATGGAAATCTGAATGAAGACATTTATATGCGGTAACCTGAAGGTTATGTAAGGAAATGCTAAGAGCATCTAGTTTGGAAGTTAAACAAGTCTCTTTATGACTTATACAAACTTCTAGATCTTGGAACATTCATTTTGACGAGGCAATCAAATCCTTGGATTTGAAAAATGTCAAAATGAAAGTTGTGTGTACAAAAATGAGCAATGGAAACGTGGTGGTATTCTTAGTACTGTACGTAGACGATATCTTCTTATTGGCAACAACTTGAGGGTATTGTCGGACGTATAGGTGTGGCTGTCAAAACAGTAACAGAAGAAGGATTTTGGAAATGCTATGTACATTCTTGGTATAAAGATCATTCATGATCAATGTAAGAGAATATTGCATTTGTACCAAGCTTCCTACATCAACACTGTTATTGCCCTGTATAGCATACAAAACTCCAAGAAAGGATTTTTACCTTTGTGACATGGAGTTTATCTATCTAAAGACATGTGTCTTAAAATGCCAGACAAGATAGATGAGATTCCTAAGGTTCCTTAAGCTTCGGCATTAGGAAGCCTTATGTATGCTATGTTCTGTACTAGACATGATATCTACTGTGCAGTTGGCATCGTGGCAAGATATCAATCAAACCCAGGTCTGGGGCACTGGACTGTGGTAAAATATGTTCTCAAGCATCTGAAAAGAACTCGAGATTATATGTTGGTTTACCTATTAGACAGTCTGACCCCTTTGGGTTATTCAAATTCAGATTTTAAGCTAATAGATATATGAGAAAGTTAGCCTCGGGTTATGTGTTTACCTTGGGAGGTGGAGCCATATTATGTGGCTGCCTCAGAGGCTGCCAAAGAAGCTGTCTGGCTTAGAAGCTTCTTGTTGGACTTGGGGGTGATTATGAGTATGCCTAAGTGTATCACAATTTGTTGTGACAACATTGGTGCAGTAGCAAACTCGAAAGAACCTAAAGCCCATGTGGCAAGTAAACACATAGAGAGACAGTACCACATTTTACGAGATATCGTAAAGAGAGGTAACGTGGCTGTGGAAAATTTGGGTTGTTGTATAACCTGGTTGATCCTTTCACGAAGACTTTGGAAACTAAGATCTTCGGAAAACACGTAGAGGGTCTTGGTTAACAATACATTGCAGCTACACTTTAAGTCTAAGTGGGAGATTTGAAATGACATGGTGTATACTAAAAGTTTAGCTTTAGTATAAGTGGGAGATTGTTGGAGTATACGGTAAAGCGAACTTTTAAGCGAGCTTTGTCATGTACTTAATCTCCTATAAATAACTGAAACAAACGTTATCACATCGTTGCAATCTCATGATTGCATGTATATCCACTTATCTTATATTGTAGACAATGTGGTGGGTGCGTCGTCCCACTGAAGATCGCATTGTTGGGTTCCTTATAAGATATAAAATGTATTCACAATTGAGATAGTTCTGGATAAACTATTGTTTTAGGTTGTAGTATAAACTTGAGAAAACTAGTCTTGGTTATTAGTTTATGCTAGTGCGTGGTGTCGCATTGAATGGATTGCGGTGAGACGTGTTCTTCTGTTCTGACTCAATGAAGAACCAAGGTCTCGGCGACTTTGATAATTCTTAACCCTAGATGTGATATTTAGATACATGCAAATGATTGTTTGTTACTTTGACTTACCATGGGTGAGAATCAAAAGGATGATTCAATATACTCCGTATCTTGGGTAACAACATTATTTGTATGTGTTTATATAGTCACATTAGGGCACCGTGTCCTGGACATCCAGGTTGATGACATCCCCTTAAGGAGTTCAAAAGTTTTATCGTATTAAATCCTGCAGGTGGAATTTATTCCGATACGATAATAATGTTGAGCGGGTACTACTTAAGGATTAAGATATTAATTAATTAATGCTGTCAGAGCTTTTAATTAATTAATGGATGTGCGTTATCTTAAACACGGGGAATTAATTAAGTCAAATAGAAGCCCTGATTCACATCGGGATAGGATGGCAGTTGCAATATTAATTCTCTAGTGGAATGAATTAATGTTATAAGTTCAATTTATATTCTGGGCTGAATATATGTGTTTGGACTTAAGGGAGGCCCAATCCTATACCTTCTAGAGATCCCTGGCCTGGCCCAACTAGAAACCCTAGAAGATGTCTATAAATAGGATCTTATGGTTGAGAGAAAAACCCTAGTTGTCTAAGTTGTCATTTTCATAAGCTCATGTGTTGAGCGACGGTTAGGGTTTAGTTCTCTCAAACATCGTAGATCTATATTTTGGATTGGCATCTACGATTCGGAGGATTGCTGTCCACCTGGTATCCGATCGTGGTTCGTGGGACACAGGCTAGAAGATCTCCAGTGGAATCAATGTCTAGATCTGTAGATCTGGTAAGGTAATCACTGATCTAGTTGATTTAATTTAGTTAAACCATGTATGTGTACGTTTGGTAACCAACATCGATCGTGGGGACGAACCGCCTTCACCGGCGTGTTCCTTCAATTTCCATGCTGCGTCATTACTTCCTCTTATAATGGCTTTGCTCTGCTCCAGCATAATAGGATCTGTGGCAACACTTTAACAATTATTTGCAAAAACTAATAAATCATACTAAACACCACCAAATAAACAAAAACAAGACACATCAACTAATTAACCTATATCATACTAATTATCTTATGAATCAACCTATTTCTAGACATATTTAACTAAATAAAAGTAGACATAATAAATCTTTACAATAGTTATCACTCCCCTAAACTTAAAATGTTGCTTGTCCCCAAGCAACAAAGTTTAAAAATAACCTTATTCACATATTCCTGTCTCAAAACTTTTAGCCAACACAAAATAAATCAAAAAGAAAAGTTTCATAAGTGACTCATAACAGATCAAGCATCCACCACCACAATCTTACCAGTTTAATCAAAACATTTCAATCTAGCTTGTAAGCCAAAGTCCTATAATATTTCAGCATGATAGCTGACATGTTTCTGAAGCTTAGACTTAGTTTTCATTTTAATTGTAATGATCAACAATGTCACTGTTTTTACTACCTCTGAACATTAGCATGCTCTCCCGTAATGGAACTTCCATTGCACTTAGATCAAAAGGTCTTTGAAAGCTTCTAATGTAAGGCTGTGGCTAAGGTACGGAAATTATGGACAAAGTGACTAAAGAATCAAAGAGGCATTGTTTCGGTCTTGCACCCAACGTTCAACTTATTGAAACTACAAAAGAAGAACTCCGAACATCCTCAAACTTAAAATCTTATTTTTTCTAGATGGTTATATAGTTCCATCTAATCTTTCTATTTTTTTTTTTTTGCTATGAGGTGTTATAATTAATACGCAAGTGCACGTATGTCTTAAAAAGTAATATAGATCAAAGTCCAGATATCAAACCCAAGGGAGTGAAACTAAGTTGTGCAAGTTATATTGTTTCTGAATGAAGGTTAAGTGCGAATTCCAAACTAAAATTGCAAGTAAGCATATAAATTAAAAACCAAGTAATGCTAAAACAAGTAACAATTCTTCTTCCCAAATTATAATCACAAACACTTCAAAAATATGAGTTAATCAAAGCAACAAAATACACTAGAGTTGCTAACTTTTATTTATCTATTTTCCTATATGCTACCACATAGTTCAAACATCAATCTGAGTCCTGTAACTTCGCTCTCTACTGCCTAGAATGTTTTCACACTAATAGATTGGCATTTTCTTATTAATCTTCATATGAATATGATAGATTTAACCTTCAAATGCAATTATAAAAATAGGGGTTCTTACAAGTCCCAAGCTCTTTGTATGCCTACACAATAATGAAGATCTATTATGATTTCCGAAGCCTAGATCTCCTTTCGGTTTCCCTAGGTGAAATATTCCCTAACACTGTCGTGTTTTCGGAATCAAACATACCAAAATCATCATCGAACACCAGATTTGAAGCAAGAGCAACTCTAACATATATTTAAGAAAATAAACAAGTTAACAACCAAAGCATTAAGAGTTTAGCTCATTCTCAAGAATGAGAAATAGAGAATGATAATCAAGTTCATCTTCCTAACCATTCTCTACACAAAATACTTGCTTAAAACTGAAATAAAATTAAGACAAATCCTGAATCTCCACAGTTTCAACTTTAGCTTCACATGAATTCATTTTCTTCTCCAATAGGATTACTTTCTTCTTCATCTGGATCTTCACTTAGATTCTCATATTTTTCTGATTCCTCTTCTGATTGATGTTCCTTAGATGCTGCATCATCGTTCTCTTTTTCAAACTCTGGTTTTGCCTCTAATTCTTATTCTTCTTCTGTCCCCTTTAAGACTTGCTCCTCCTCTTAATTCTTTTGATTTGACTCTTCTTTCGGTTCCTCAGCATTCTCCTCACTTTCAGGATCTTCTTGTTCTGATTATTCCTTGGCTTCAACCTTTTTCTGTCAGGTTTCTTTGGCCTGAGTAGTTTTCTTCCCAGGTTGAGGTTTCTGAACTGGCTTTTCTGGAGTTTTCTTGACAAGAGTTGGCTTGTCCTTCTTTGAACTTGATGAGGTTGGTGTGCACTTCTTGGTTCCTACTATAGGATTCGAGTCTACGGCCAACAACATGAGTTGTTATTTAATTCGCAGGACCGTTCTTAGGATATCAAAACAAATTCAATTAAATAAACCATGCGGATCCTATGCATGCTCCTACAAACTTAATTGCATAGGATGGATTAAGGGAAATACCTTTTCTTCAATCGTTTGATCTATAGATCTAGATCGGAGGATGAACGATGAAGTTAGATTTGAAGCGAAATGGAACTCTTCTTTGATTGTGTTCCTACAGATCTGATCTTCTGATCTGTACCCTTGCTCCTTGGAAATCTGGTGAGGATTATCCACCAAGTTTAATCAGAAAGCCGGACGATTTGATCAGAAAAATCCCTCCTTCTAATCGCCCAATCTCGCCCTCTCTCTCTCAATATTCTAATTGAATATTAATTGTATACTGTATTGTGTACTGTATCTGATCTGAGAGGGAAAGACTATTTATAGTGTTAGGGTTTTGAGAAACCCTAACCCTAATGGGCTTGAGCAGTGTGTGGGCCAGACCAGGGATCAAATGCAAATAATAAAGTGCGCCCTCTTTATTGATTAATTCTTCCTTGTTCAACCCAGAATATAATTAATTAATAAAACATTGTTTTAACCTTCACCACGGTAACAATGTTGACTCGCCCCTTTATTACCACGTTATTAGGAAATGGGTTGCATTAAACTAACATGATCCACATATTTAAGGTTTTAGACATTCATTAATTAATTTGGTTTATGACAATCAACCAAAATTAATTAATTTCTTATTTCCTGATTAATACCACTCACTCCTTTTCTCTTATGCTTGAACACATCATTCAGCCTGCAGGACTTAGCATAAAGAGCCTTGTGAGTTCATCAGGGAATGTCACCATCCTGAAACGTATATTCTTACCTATACATCCAGCCTAAGCAGACCCCACACAAATTCCCAACACCCAAAGTGCAGGTAAAAGAATACATGTAAGACTTGCCACCATAGCAGATCAAAGTGTGGTCAATCTGTGTGTGCCCCTTATCCTCCAGTAAGGTTTAAGATCATAGGAAGTATGTTAGGGATCTGGCTCAATCATATGTCAATGAGAATGGCACATCCCACTGTTGATCCCATCAATACATAAACATGTATCGACACATCAAGTAGCTAGGATAAGCCCACTTATGAACCGATGTGCCGCAGCTTAAACCAACAGCCTATCCAGGGACTGTTTTAGCTGTGATACTGTTTATATCTCGCTAGGTCAAACGAACCATATGATCCTCTGTGATCTCCTACACACCATATGGTCATCCCTATCTACGAGATAAAAGGATATTATAGTTCGTTATATGTTCACATTTATCAGATAGCGAGAATTGTTGGTGTAACACATAAATGAAGGCCAGTATACAAACACTTAATCATTTATGCTTTCTGTATACAATCCCAAAAATCTCCCACTTATACTCAAAGCATAATACCATTACTTTTACAGATTATTAAGTGTGTCTATTCAATCTAGCTATTACAAAATAGGACATAAGATGTCTAGCCTCAGATCTTCAGTTCAAGAGCACGAACGTGTTCCTCGTAGATCTTCTGAGGCAAGCCCTTTGTAAATAGATCAGCTAGATTCTCTTTCGTATCTATCTTATGGATTTGCACATCGCCTCTTGCTACGATTTCTCGTATGATGTGGTACTTTCTTTCTATGTGTTTTGAAGCCTTGTGAGACCTGGGTTCCTTCAAGTTTGCCACTGCACCAGCATTGTCACAATATATTGTGATTGCTTTAGGCAAACTCGGAACAATATCCAGCTCTTGGAGAAAGTTCCGGAATCATACAGCTTCCTTTGAAGCTTCTGAAGCTGCTACATATTCAGCTTCCATGGTAAAGTCCGCGATACATTTCTGTTTCGCACTCCTCCAAGATACAACTCCTCCTCCCAAGGTAAACACATATCCAGAGGTCGATCTCTTCTCATCTTGATCCGCCTGGAAATTCGAATCCGTGTACCCAACAGGACACAAGTTCTCACACTGATATACAAGACATAAGTCTCGTGTTCTTCTCAGATACATGAGAATGTGTTTAACCGCATTCCAATGCGCCTGACCGGGATTGTATTGATATCTTGTCGCCATGCCAACATCATAGCAGATATCTGGCCTAGTGCAAAGCATTGCATACATGAGACTTCCCACTACAGAAGCATATGGTACTAAAGACATCTCATTCTTCTCTTTCTCTGTCACAGGACATTGTGATTTTGAAAGACGTATTCCATGACAGGAAGGCAGCAAGCCTCTCTTGGAATTTTGCATGCTAAAACGAGCTAACACAGTATCAATGTAAGAGCACTGAAATAAGCTTAACATCCTTTTCCTACGATTCCGCAGGACTTTGATCCCAAGGATGTAACCAGCATTTCCCAGATCTTTCATTCGAAACTGCTCGGATAACCAACCTTTTATGCCTGACAACACTTCCACATCGTTTCCGAATAGGAGAATGTAATCTACATAAAGTGCAAGAAAAACCACGCTTCCACTGACACATAAACGGTACACACAACTCTCGTTTTTGCACTGTGAAGATCCATAGGATTTGATCATATCGTCAAAGCGTTTGTTCCATGACCTTGAAGCTTGTTTAAGTCCATATAGTGACTTCTTAAGCTTCTAGACAAGATGCTCTTGATCTTTCTGCACTTACCCTTCTGGCTGTTGCATGTAGATGTCCCGACCTTCTTCAAGGTACCCGTTCAAGAACGCGGTTTTGAACTCCATCTGCCAGATCTCCAGATCCATATGCACTGCTATGTACAGAAGTATTCGAATGGATTTTAACATTGCAACAGGTGAGAAGGTTTCATCATAGTCAATACCTTCCTTCTGACTATAACCTTTCGCCACCAACCTGGCCTTAAATGCCGTTATGTTACCATTCGAATCCTTCTTTCTCTTGTATACCCACTTACTGCCTATGGCTCGAAAACCATCTGGAAGTAAGGATTTCTAGTACACATCCATAGCTGTGATCGATTCAATTTCAAAATCCATGGCTTGACGCCATTGATCGGCATCCTTGTCACTCATAGCTTCATCGTATGTCCATGGGTTGGTATCATTTACTCCGTCTTCAGGGAATAAGTCAGAAGACTCTCCCACAAACATATACCGCTCAGGCTGCCGAGGCAACCTCCCACTACGATGAGGCCCCTTTAATGTGTCTGTGTTCGGTGCATTCAATTGTGATTCACCATCTTGCACAGGCGGCCGTGCAGTTGGTTCCATACCTATTCCAGGTATGCTCAGACTGCCACGGGGTTCTCCTGATGGATTTGAATTATTCTCTTCAATTTCTTGAAGTACAATCTCGCTCTTGGTCTTGTGGTTTCTTATGAATTCATCTTCCAGAAATCTTGCGTTGGTACTCACAACGACTTTCTGATCTTCTGGATCATAAAAGAAACCACCCTTTGTTTGTCTGGGATAGCCCACAAACAGCATTAACTTGGATCTTCCTTCCAACTTGTCAGCTTCTTTATTCAGCACGTATGCTGAACAACCCCATACTTTCAGCCTAGATAAATCAGGCTTTCGCCCATACCAGAGCTCTATAGGAGTTTTAGAAACTGACTTGGAAGGAACCATTCTAAGTAAGTACGCTGTTGTTTCTAGCGCATATCCCCAAAAGGAAATAGGTAAGCTGGCATAGCTCATCATTGATCTAACCATTTCCAACAGAGTTCTGTTTTTTCTCTCTGCAACACCATTCTGCTGAGGGGTGCCAGGTGTGGTCCACTGGGAAGTAATCCCTTGATCCGCCAGATACTGGAGAAACTCATTGCTGAGGTACTCCCCACCACGATTAGATCGCAGTGTCTTTATGGTCTTGTTCAACTTCTTCTCTACCTCAGCCTTGAATTCCTTGAATTTCTCAAGGCATTCAGACTTCTAGTGAAGTACATAAACAAATCCATATCTAGAGTAGTCATCTATAAAGGTGACAAAGTATATGTGCCCACCACGGGCTTGCGTTGACATAGGTCCACACAGATCAGAGTGGATGAGGTCCAACAAATCATTTGCTCGAGACTCACTTGCCTTAAAAGGCCTGGTCGTCATCTTCCTCTCTATACAAGATTAACAAACTCTATGTGGAACTACTTGGATTGGATCCATAATTCCACAATCAACAAGTTTCTTGATTCTTTTAAGATTGACATGACCGAGTCTCAAGTGCCAAAGATATGTTATATCCTCACTTGAAGAAAATTTTCTTTTCCGTTGGTTAGACAAATTATATGCCTCTTTCACTTTCGGTTTGTTTGAACATGTAATAACATAAAGAGAATCTTTCAGTGACCCATGACAGATAACAATGTTATTTCTCATGATAGAAACATCTCTAGCAAAAACAACAGAAAATCCATCATCAAAAAGTTTGGAAACTGAAATCAAGTTTCGTCGAAAAGACGGCACAAACAAAACATCTCTTAGTGTTAAAACATTATTCCCAAAACATAAAAGTAACATCTCCAATTACTGCAACAGAGACTCTAGCAGCATTTCCCATAGAGATGGTAACCTCGCCATCTTCAAGCTCTCTAGTCAGCTCGAACCCCTGCATAGTGTAACAAACATGATCAGTAGCTCCAGTATCCACTATCCACGAATGGATAGAAACTGATGCTAAACATGTTTCAATGACTAGTGCAGAAGATGACGTACCTTGTCCCTTGGTGACAAACACCGGACAATTTACTTTACAGTGACCTTTCCTTTGGCATGCAGAACAGACCTTTCTTTTGTAAACATTGCCTCCAAATCTTTCTATAGAACCATCACTAGTCAAATTCTTCATGCTTACATCCTCTACACTCGAAAGTGGAAAGTGATAGTCAAGCACAACAGCAGACAAGGAATCATTGATCTGTTGAGCAGCCTCCAAGAAACTGATCAACTGATTCAAAGTGAACACCTTGTCTTCGACTATAGAAGTGAAGTCATAGTAAGATTCTAGAAGGGAGTCGTATATGACATCAATGAATAACTCATCATTCATATTTCCACCATTTAAGATATAGAATCTTCTGAGGTGATCCATGTGCAGCACATGCTCCCTAACATTACCACCTTGTGCCAGCTTACAGTTCACAATTCTCATTATGAACTCGGCACTGGCAGTCTGTCCAAGCCTACCATAAGTCATAATCAGGTCTCTCCAAATCTCAACAGCATCGGTACAATACTGATACTTGAGCTGGAGCTCCTCAATCATGGATGACCTGAGCATTGATAATAACTTATCGTTGTTCGTCATCCATTTTTCAAAAGAGCTCCTAGAGGAAACTGAGGACTCAATGAGAGGTATAGCTGGACGAGGCACAAGTAACACAAAAACAGTTTGTGTAGCAAACATGCATCGCTCCATGAGCCATTTCCATTCCAGGAAATTAGAACCCCTCAAGGGATTTTGTGCCAAAATACGAATAATGATAGACATATCTGAAAATGAATAAATAAATAAATTAAGAACATACAACAGAACAATTGAAACAAATATGCATAGTAACCTTTAGATAAAACAATACAAATTGTTTCCTCCAATTGCCTAAGCTGATTCACCACAAGCTACTGAAGTAGATGTTTACGGCAAACGCTCAACCAGACCAAAATGATCCTTTAATTTCTTGACATGCTAGGTATCTTAAGCAAAAGAAATTAATATTGGAGATAACTTAGACCATGTTCACCTATCTTGAGCAGGGATCTCATGCATGAGTTGTGCTCAGGCAACATCTAAGGTAAAATAACCACAATCCTAACTCCGGACATTAAAAAGCGATTTAGCATACGTACTCGAACCATGCCTTATGCCCTTAACATCTTTTGTTATCCCATTTAAATTAATCTTAGAGACTTGTGAAAGTTATCTCAATGCAAGCTACTGGAGTAGACGTTTGCTCAGAGGCTCCCACTTCTCATCTTAAAATAAATGTTTTATTTGGAAACCTCATCGCATTAGAACTGGTAATTTATTTCTAACGTAAGCTACTGGAGTAGATGTTTACGCTTTGAAATGCTTTACTTCCAATGAGAGGTTGTATTTTTGGAGGTCTAATGATCTTTGTTAGAAAAGAACCAAAATCTACCTTAGTAATTTTCATTCTAAAGGTTTCATGCGCACACATTCTTTTATGTTCCCATAAATTATGTCACACCCAAAATTCCATCATAAATTAATATGATCCCGGAATTTATGGACATAATTTAAAACATAAAATAAATCACATAATACATGCTCAAAATTAAATTGCAACATGCTTATAAAAGTAAATAATTAAAGCAAATAGGCATGCTTTCCTATTATTTACTAGTGCGCACATAATAAATCACATCATACGAGAAATAATTAAATAAAAAAATAAAATTTCTCGTGGCCCCTCAGATGCGATTACAACTGAAAAATAATTAAATCTAATCTATTACAAGATTTATTTTTCAGTACAGATCTTCAAACAGGGCCTCCGTTGGATTTGAAGTCTAATTTGAACTGAAACAACAGCAATTGGGCTTGCAAATTAAGTTTGGAAACCCTAGATGCAGCACCAGCCGCCACCCCCATAGCAGCCTGCCAGCGCCGCCTTTCCGGCCGCCGCCTGCGGCCGGACCTCACGCCAGCCTTCGCTCAAAGCACCTCCACCGTTAGCCCGCTCATCGGAGCAGCCACAGACGCCAGCGATGACGCCCAGAGGCCGCGCGATGCGCAGCCCTACCACGCGCAGCCGCGCGTACGGACTTCCTCGCCACCTACGTCATCACCGGCAGCAGCCACGCAGAGCAGAGTCGGTGCTGTCGGCTGAGCGTGCAGCCTGGCTGCACACGGCCCTGCGCCTGCTCGCAACCTCCATCGTACGCAAAGGGGAGACAAGCGCGGCCCAGCCATAGGGTCGAAACCCTATCGTCGCCACCCATCCCAGTCCCCATTGCCAGTCGCGATGCAGCAGCCGCTGCTGCTCGCTGGACGCACGCAGCAATGCAAAGAGAACTGGGCGTGGCCCAGCCGCGCGACGGAACTAGGGTTCCGCCGCGCCGCAGCCACCCACGCACGCTGCAACCTGCAGTGCTGTCCCCTGCCGTTGCCGCTGGCGGCTGCGCAATGGCTAGGGTTGACCTGGCTGTCATGTTGATTCTCTGTTCTTCGTTTCTCGTTCTTCTTCCGGATCTCAATTTTACAGATTTGAATAATAAAAAATACAAAAAATTACAGATCTACAATCTATTACAATTTTTTGCCTATCAAATCGAACAACGAATTTTCTCGTGGTAAAAACAGATCCAAAAACGAGAAGGTCACGAGAATAAAATCAACCACAACAATTTAAATTCATCCATGAACATACACATTTATTTAATTAAATTTATCAAGGATAGAGCCTAAGAACTGGAACCTGGCTCTGATACCAATTGTAGGATTCGAGTCTACGACCAACAAAATGAGTTATTATTTAATTGGCAGGACCGTTCTTAGGATATCAAAACAGATTCAATTAAATAAATAATGTGAATCCTATGCATTCTCCTACAAAGTTAATTGCATAGGATGGATTAAGGGAAATACATTTTCTTTAATCGTTTGATCTACAGATCTAGATCAGAGGATGAACGAAGAAGTTAGATCTGAAGCGGAATGGAACTCTTCTTTGATTGTGTTCCTAGAGATCTGATCTTCTGATCTGTTCCCTTGCTCCTTGGAAATCTGGTGAGGATTATCCACCAAGTTGAATCAGAAAGCCGGAGGATTTGATCAGAAAAATCCCTCATTCTAATCGCCCAATCTCGCCCTCTCTCTCTCAATATTCAAATTGAATATTAATTTTATACTGTATTGTGTACTGTATCTAATCTGAGAGGGAAAGACTATTTATAGTGTTAGGGTTTTGAGAAACCATAACCTTAATGGGCTTGAGCAGTGTGTGGGCCAGACCAGGGATCATATGCGAATAATAAAGTGGGCCCTCTTTATTAATTCATCCTTCCTTGTTCAACCCAGAACATAATTAATTAATAAAACACTGTTTTAACCTTCACCACGGTAACAATGTTGACTCGCCCCTTTATTACCACGTTATTAGGAACGAGTTGCATTAAACTAACATGATCCACATATTTATGGTTTTAGACATTCATTAATTAATTTGGTTTATGAGAATCAACCACAATTAATTAATTTCTTATTTCCTGATTAATACCACTCACTCCTTTTCTCTTATGCATGAACACATCATTCAGCCTGTAGGACTTAGCATAAAGAACCTTGTGAGTTCATCAGGGAATGTCACCATCTTGAAACGGATATGCTTACCTATACATCCAGCCTAAGCAGACCCCACACAAATTGCCAACACCCAAAGTGCAGGTATAAGAGAACATGTAAGACTCGCCACCATAGCAGATCAAAGTGTGGTCAATCTGTGTGTGCCCCTTATCCTTCAGTAAGGTTTAAGATCATAGGAAGTATGTTAGGGATCTGGCTCATTCATATGTCAATGAGAATGGCACATCCCACTGTTGATCCCATCAATACATAAACATGTACCGACATATCAAGTAGTTAGGATAAGCCCACTTATGAACTGATGTGCCGCAGCTTAAACCAACAGCCTATCCAGGGACTGTTTCAGCTGTGATATTGTTTATATCTCGCTAGGTCAATCGAACCATATGATCCTCTGTGGTCTCCTACACACCATATGGTCATCCTTATCTACTAGATAAAAGTATATTATAGTTCGTTATATGTTCACATTTATCAGATAGTGAGAATTGTTGATGTAACACATAAATTAAGACCAGTATACAAACACTTAATCATTTATGCTTTCTGTATACAATCCCAACACCTATAGCCTTCTCCTTCTTTTCCTCAACATCAGTCTGTTTGGCTGCCTCCACCAATTTCTGTAGGGAATCTTTTTTTCCTTTCTTTAGCTTTTTCGACTGAGTGTCTTTCTTTACTACTGGTGGTGCCTCCTATGGGATTTCAATAGGGTTCTCCTCGCTTGTTTTAGGGAGTTTGATGTTTCTTTTGGCCATAGTGGCCACAGCAGTGCGGCTGGATATTCTCACTGGTTTGTTTGGCTTTTTCACATTAGCCACAGTACTAGCCTTCTCCTTCAGGTTATCCTTAGGTTGCTTTGGCTTTTCTCGCTTAAGACTTGGTTCTGGGCTCTCATCTGCCATTCCTGGCCTCTTCTTCCCTGGGTGTTT
>JAPKLW010000352.1:75385-109356 GCA_026898455.1 Plectranthus barbatus
AAGACAACAAATAATAAATTCACACCCACAACTGATAAAGAACCTTCAACCCAATCGAACACTAAAAACTTTTCACAACGAATTGTTTCGGTAATGAAACTACCCTCCCCAAACTTTACGCTCTGGTAGCTACATAAAGTTTGATTTGCAGACTCAAGAGAAATTAGGGGTGAAAATAATTTTCTTTACTTGAATTAGAAATTTTCACACAACCCAAAACAGCTTCATATCAAACTCTCGCATGCGTGTTGCATAACTCACTCTCACCCTAAAAATAAACTACCCATCATAAATTTGTACCCTCACATGCTTATCAGACATGAATTTTAAAGAGCAATCTCAGAAAATAAGCACTAATTCAACACAAAATCGCAGAATCATAAATTATTTTTACTGTTGCCCGAGCATTCATCCATGTTTACTAAAATAATCCAACCACAATGCCAAAAGAACAATGAAGAAGAGAGTGTAACTTACAATTTTTATTGGCTTCCTTCAACCTTTTTGAGAATTTCTCTGCAATGCTTTTTCTCACGAATGCTCAACGAGGAAAATTAACTTTTTTGAATGCAGAGAGAAAATCACAGACTTGTTTTAATATTATAAATGGTAAGAAACCCTTCCACTTCTTCTGAAAGGACACATTAGAAAAATTAAATATATTAACCACCACAAATAACCTGCAAAAGGCAATTTCTGGCCCCTCTTACGTCCACAATGCAGTTTCCAGAGGTTAATTCCCTTCCATGTGCCTTTCTTGCGAAAAAGAAATCATCAAGTTAATTCGAAGGTAATTCCCTTTACACTATCATACTTCTTTGTTAAATTATGTCACGCGATTTTTAAAACAAGAAATAAAAATCTAAAACTAACTTAATGCAAGAAATCTAATTTAACAATGACATGAAAACATGCTATTTATATGCTATAGGAAAAAAAATTAACTAATTGCTGATGATAATTTAACAAAAGAATTGCAGTAAATTAAAAAGAAATTTTTTCCCTGAACCAAGACAAACTTCTTCATTGAAACATCCCATTGGTTCAGGAATCCTTGTCTTTAAGGTTCTTCCATGTGGATGGAAGCCTTCTCTCTCTCTATGCTTCCACCATAATAGTGCTTCACTCTAGCTCCATTTACCTTGAATGTTCCTCCAGTGTTTTCATCCCTAAGATCTACAACTCTGTGTGGATAAACTTTGATCATTGTAAAAGGACCTAGCCAACGGGACTTTAGTTTTCCCAGGAATAAATTAGCCTAGAGTTAAACAGCAGCAATATTTGTCCTACTTCAATCTTCTTGTCTGAAATCTTGCTGTCATGCTAATTTTTCACTCTCTCGTTATACAGCTTTGCATTTTCATATTAGTGCAGTCTCAATTCATCTAGCTCATTCTGTTGTAGCAACCTTTTTGCATCACTAGCCTTAGGATCAAGATTCAAATTTCTGGTTGCCCAATATGCCTTGTGTTCCAACTCCAAAGGTAAGGGACAAGCATTTCCAAAAACCAGCCTATAAGGTGACATTCCCAAAGGAGTTTTATAAGTAGTTGTGTAAGCCCATAATGAATCATCTAAGTGTTTAGACCAATCCTTCCTGGTGACATTCACCACCTTTTCCAATGCACTTTTCAATTATCTATTTGAAAGCTCTGGTAATCCATTAGTCTGCGGATGGTAAGCTATAGACACTCTGTGAGTAACATTGTACATGGATAGCATTGATGACAAACTTTTGTTGATGAAGTGAGTGCCTTCATCACTGATTCTGGCTCTAGGTGTACCAAATCTGGTGAAGATGTTCTTGTGAAGGATCTTCATGACCATAGCTGAATCATTGCAGGCACTAGCACAAGCCTCAACTCATCTAGATACATAATCCTCTGTCAATAGAATATATTTATCCCCCAAACATCAAACAACTCCACCTCAATAATGTTGTTCAATGACATTGCATTCTTGGCAGGCAAATTTCCTAACCTTTGGCACCTATCACAGTTCTTCACAAACAAATAAGCATCTTTAAACACTGAAGGCCAAACAAAACCTGACTGAGGTACTTTTTTTGTAGTTCTCTGTCAACCATAATTGCCCCCATATGCTGTAGCATGGCATTATGCTAAAATTGTCTGCACATATCTCTCTTGTACACACCTCCTGAAGATTTGATCTCATCCCAATTTATACAAGGTTGGATCATCCCAATAGAAGTATTTCATGTCATGAAGGAACCGTTTCAATTGCTGACTATTCATCCCATAGGGTTTCCTTCCAGTTGCCAAGTAATTGGTTATGTCTGCATACCATGGAGCTTCTTCTTCACAACTCATCACCTATTGATCTGTAAATTTATCATTGACTTACTCAATAGCATCTTGTCCATAGGGTTTTTCAAGTCTTGAAAGATGATCTGCTGCTTGGTTCTTAGTCCCCTTCTTATCTCTGATTTCCATATGAAATTCTTGGAACAATAATATCCATCTTATTAACCTTGATTTGACATCCTTATTTTCCATCAAGTACTTTATTGCTGAATGGTCTGTACATACAATTACCTTGGATCCCACCAGGTAAGATCTGAACTTATCAGAAGCAAATACCACAGCTAATAGTTCCTTCTCTGTAGTTGTATAAATCTTTTCAGCTCCACCAAGTGTTCTGCTTGCATAATAGATCACTCTGAAGATCTTGTCTTTCCTCTGCCCGACAGCAACTCCCAAAGCATTATTACTTGCATCACACATCAGTTCAAATGGGGAATTCCAATCTAGAGGTTGCATCACTAGTGTAGAAACAAGTGCAGACTTCAACATCAGAAAAGCTTCCTCATATTGTGGAGAGAATTCGAACTTCCTGTCTTTCTCTACTAATTCAGATAGAGGTTTAGCAATCTTCGACAAATCTTTTATAAACCTTCAATAAAATCGTACATGCCCGAGGAAACTTTTGTCTGTCTTGACTGAATTTGGTGTGGCCATTTTATCTATGACCTCAATCTTGGCTGGATCAATTTCCATCCCAGCCTTTGAAATTTTATGTCCCAAAACAATAACTTGTTGTACCATGAAGCAACATTATTCGCAATTCAGTACTAACTGAGATTTTTCATAAAGTTTCTGAACCTTCTCTAAATTGCCCAAACATGCTTCAAAATCTTCTCCAAATATTGAAAAGTCAACCATGAAAATTTCTAACCCATTATCTATAATCTCTGAGAATATAGTAATCATACATCGCTGAAAGGTTGTTGGAGCATTGCATAACCCAAAGCGTGTCCTCCTAAAAGCAAATGTGCCATAAAGACAGGTAAAGGTTGTTAAGTTCTGATGTTCTGGGGCTATGGCAATCTGGTGATACCCTGAATATCCATCTAGGAAGCAGTAAAACTCTTGTCCAGCTAACTTGTCTAGGATCTGATCTACAAATTGCAAAGGAAAGTGGTCCTTCATTAGTGCATCATTCATCTTTCTGTAGTCAATGTAGATCCTCAATCGTATCACAGTCCTAGTTGTAATCATGTCATTATTCTCATTGTGGACTACTGTGACTCCTCCCTTCTTAGGGACACACTGCACTGGACTCACCCTAGAACTATCAGAAATAGGGAAGATAATCTCTGCATCCAGCCCCTTGATAACTTCCCTTTTCAATACCTCTTTCATGTTAGGATTCAACCTCCATTGTGGTTGAATAGACTTCTTACTCCCTTCTTCTATCAAAATCTTGTGCATGTAGATTGTGGGACTTATCCCCTTAATATCAGAGATAGTTGACCCTATTGCTCATTTATGCCTCTTAAGCAGCTCCAAAAACTCTGCTTTTTCTCCGCCTTCAAATTTGATGCTATAATAACTGGCAATCTGTCTGATTTACCCAGATATGCATACTTTGAATGGGCAGGTAGAGGCTTCAAAACTTGTTCTGGAGGTTCTTCCATAGATGGCTTAGTTTCCTTCATCTCCCTAGATAACAAACCCAACAGCTCAAAAGGTTGCCTAACTCCCCCAAATTTTCGTCCTTTCTCTACCCATGCTATAGCATCACCAGACAACTCTTCACTTTCATAATTCTTTCCAGAATGGTGTTCCAATATAAATTCTTCTATTACTAATTCAAGAACTCCAACAGAGAAGCAATCCTCTCAATCATCACGGACCTTCATGGCATTGAACAAGTTAAAAGTAGTTTGTTCATCTTGCACCTGCATAATCAAATCTCTTTTTTCTACATTAATTAAAGTCCTCCCTGTGGGAGAAAGGGTCTCCCTAAAATGATAGGTACCTTTCTGTTTGCTTCATAGTCCAAGATAATAAAATCTGTAGGATATATGAATTTATCCACTCTTACAAGCACATCCTCAATTTTTCCTTCAGGGTGTACAATGGATCCATCAACCAGTTGTAAAGATATAGTTTTTGGTCTAGCTCCTCCTATGCCCAAATTCTGAAAAGTTGACACTGGCATTAAATTCACACTGGCTCCTCAATCACACAAATCTCTGCCCACATCTTGGCCTCCAATGGAACAAAGAATAGTGAAACTTCCTTGATCCTAGAGCTTTGCTGGAATTTGTCTTCTCAGAGGTCTACCTACTTCCTCAAAAAGTGAAACTATTTCAAACTCCTGCAACCTCTTTTTCTTTGACAATATGTCTTTTAAGAATTTCACATAAGTAGGCATCTACTCAATTGCCTCCACCAATGGAACATTGATATGAGTTTACTTCAGGATTTCAATTTTTTTTTTAAGTTGTTCTTCTTCTTTCTGCTTCTTGAATCCAACTGGATATGGTCGAGGTTGTGCATAATCATACTCGTCCAAACCAGATTTCCTCTTTACCTTAGCTGCATTTCCCTCGGAGTTTTCCACCACTTTCTCCACAGGATCCTTTTCAACTATTGTTTCAAAAATTACATCCTCATTCTCTAACAGTTTCTCTTTCAAGGGATTCTCCTTGTTTGTTGTAGTTCCTGAAGATGGCCGTTCTCCAACTTCCTGGTGTATAGCTCTCCTTTCCTCAAATTGCTTCCCGTTTCTTAATGTTACAACCTTACATTGTTGTTTTCGTCCAAGTGGATTTTCAGTATTGCTTGGTAAGGTGCCCTATGGTCTGCTTCTTAGTTCATTGGTTAATTGTTCCATTTGCACCTCTAGATTTCTCATAGAAGATAGTTGACTCTGAATAAGAGCATCCTGACTCTGTCAACGCACCTCATTCTGGGTCATTAACTCATTCATCATTTCTTCCATGGTTTTTTTATCTTGTTTAGGAGGTGGTGCTTCCAAACTCTATTGCTGATTATGTCCCTGCTGATTGTAGCCTCCTTTATTATAATGCTACTCCTTTGCTGCAGCATTATGATTTCCTTGTCCAGAGCAAGAAAAGTTGGGATGATTTCTCCATCCAATGTTATAAGTATTTGAGTAAGGATTGTTACTCTGATGGTGTTGATTCCTTTTCCCATGTAATAGACTGAAGCTGGGTTCGATGGGCAATCCTCAAATCGGTGTGCTTCTCCACAATAAATACAACTCAGAGCCATTGCAGCTTCTATAGGCGTCGAAGCAACCATACCCTGGCTAGTATTCTTCTCTATGTTCTTCATAGTTGCTCCCAAAGCCTCCACCTGTGCTGTCAAAGCGGTAAGTGGATCTTTTTCGAGAATACCAACTACCTTTTGAGTAGAATTTGCTGCAGCTCTTGAATTTGACCAATAATAGTTGTTTGCAGCAATCTAATCCAAAATCTCACAAGCTTCATTGTATGCTTTATCTAACAGTGCTCCAGCTGCAGATGCATCAACAACCATCCTTCAATTTCCAGTTAGACCATTATAGAAAGTCTCAATTTGAATACAATATGGTATTCCATGGTTTGGAGGGAAATATTTCATCAGAAATATTTAGGAAGCTTGTTGCATGTTGTAACAGACCCTGGTGCAAGATTAGTCAACCAGGTTTCAGCATTGTCTCTCAAAGAAAAGGGTAACAACCTCATCCTCAATGCCTCTGGAGTTACCCCCTGTAACTTGAAATTATCACAAACCTCTAAAAATGACCTCAGATGTAAATGGGGATCCTCAGTAGCCATTCCCCAAAACTGACCAAAACTCTATAGCTATTGAAACATGACAGGCTTCAAATGAAAATAGTGTGCCTCCACTGCTAGTCTAACTACTCTAGGATCAAACTCATCCAGTCGTGGGGCTATATATTTCCTGGTAATTCTATTTCTGTCATCAGCCAGGGCTACTACCTCTGGAATTCCTTCTCCATGTCCACCACGAAGTGGATTTGTTGCAATCATTCTCTTATTTCTCTACTTTCTTTGATTTCTTCTGAATGTTTGCTCGATTTCTGGATCCAATGGAAATAATTCTTGTCCAACTATCTCACTCATACACAGTTAGCATCCTAACAATTACACAAAATTTTTAGTTTTCAACAACTTCAGTCCACTAAATATGCATGCTTAGCCAAACAATATAGTAGCATTCAGACTTAATATCAATCACTCCCCGACAACGACGCCAATAACTTATTGTTGTTGTGTTATTACGTGTTATAATTAATACGCAAGTGCACGTATGTTTGAACAAGAAATATTGATCAAAGTCCAGATATCGAACCCAAGGGAGTGAAAGTAAGTCGTGCACATTATATTGTTTGTGAATAAAGGTTGAGTGTGAATTCCAAACTAAAATTGCAAGTAAGCATATAAAATAAAACCAAGTAATGCTAAAACAACTAACAATTTTTCTTCCCAAATTGTAATCATAAACACTTAAAAAATATTAGCTAATCAAAGCAAGAAAATACACTTAGGTTGATAACTTTTGTTTATCTACTTTCCTATATGCTACAGCATAGTTCAGACATCAATTATTGGTCTTGTAACCTCGCTCTCTATTTCTTAGGATGTTTTCACACTATTTGATGTGCATTTTCTTATTAATCTTCATATGTCTATGACAGATTTAACCTTCAAATGCAATTATCGAAACAGGGGTTATTACAAGTCTAAAGCTTTTTGTATGCCTACAAAAGAATCAAGATCATTTATGATTTCCTAAGCCTACATCTCCTTTCGGTTTTCCTAGGTGAAATATTCCCTACCACTTTCTTGTTTAAGGAATCAAATATACTTGAATCATAATCAAACACCAGATTTGAAGAAAAAACAAATCTAACATATATTTAAGCAATTGAACAAGTTAACAACCCAAGCATTAAGACTTTAGCTCATGCTCGAGAATGAGAAATAGAGAATGATTATTGTGATCATCTTCCTAACCATTTTGTACACAAAATAATTGCTTAAAATTGAAATAAAATTAAGATAAATCCTGAATCTCCACAACATCAGCTTCAGCTTCACACAAACTCCTTTTCTTCTTTTGCACACTTCTCCAGTCGTCCGTGTGTTGTAACTGTTGTTGTTCTCGTGTCCTCTCTCCTTTTCAAAAAAATCTTCCTCTTTTCGACTCTGCTCCATCTCTGGTCTACACGTGGCTCTCTATCCTGCCTTCCAATTCTAGCGGCTCCCATAGTTGACATCTGTGCAGCTTTTGGGACAAAATTTGAAAAGTACGAAGATCTTGTCTGCAGGTGGTCCCGGATTTATTTCTTCAGAAGTCAAGCTATGCTATGCCCATGCTGCGACATTACTTCCTCTTGCCATGCCTTTGCTATGCTCCAATCTAATAGGATCTATGGCAACACTTGAACAATTCTTTGCAAAAACTCATAAATCATACTTAACACCACCAAATAAACAAAACAAGACACATCAACAGTTGGTCCCGATTTACCAGAGTCGTCGTGCTTAAATAGAAACACAAAATGCAACGGAAGTTCTTAAATCTTATCTTGCACTTAATCTTCTCTAAATGTTTAGCTTTAAGTTCAAGTATGTATTAGATTGTTTCAAGATATACACTAGCAAATTGATGTTACTAGGTTTCAAATCCAAACAGGAAACAATAAAACAGTATATGACACAAATTTTATAGTGGTTCGATCCAATAAATCTACGTCCACTCCTTAGTCGTAATGCTAAGAATTCCACTAAAAAGATATCAGAATGCAAGGATTCACCAACACATGCAACAGGTGGTGAACTTTCGAACCAGCTCCTGCACAACTATCCTCCATTATCCTGCTTCTTTTCAGGCGTAGCTCCAGCTGAGTCAAGGGCACACCTTCGTAAAACTCGCCTTTACTACTTTTGGAAGTTTTAGAGTTTCTTTCGAACTTTCCTTCGATTTTGGCTAATGCCCGTCCTAGTAAATCTCTTTACAAAGATTTGACTGCTGGTTGGTTCCAAGATTGGAAGGTATCCCAATGATTGAAGATTCTTGATTTAAGTATTAGTTCATTGTATTGAATGAGCAGTTGTGTCTCTCTCTGTTTAGACTTCGCTTTTATATCTGGAGATTCATAGTTTGAATCTCCAGACCCATTAAACACAATGGTTCTTTGTCCAAGAGAGGTTAATTTCTTTTTCCTCCTTTTGGCCATCGTACAGTACTTTTCGACCTACTTCAGGAAAGCTCTCATCCTAGGTTGTACATTCTGTCAAAACGGGTGTCTTTCACAAGTCTATGCTGAGTATCTCCTTACTAGGCATTTTATCGGAAATGCTAGGAGTACTCTACTAGGCTCTTGGTTGCTAAACTCTTCTTAGCAATTTGATCTTTCGATTTGCTGACTCCTTCAGCAGATGTAACTATACCACTTTAGTCTTCTCCTGATTGCTATTGCTTAGCAGACTGCTTTGAATGCTAGCGGATGCTGACTACTTCAGCATTCTACTCTCGCTTTGCTTTCATCTGCTGAGTAAAGCCTTCCAACAGTCTTTTCTTTGACAAACAAATGCTAATGCCTTAGCAATCTCCTTCTTCGCATTTGACTACTAACTCATTTAGCAATATCCTTCATCTGCTGGGAATACTTCTAGCAATCTAGTCTATTACAACTTAATGCTTAGCTTATACAGGACGTTACAAGAGTTGCTAGACTATACTAGAATTCAACAATTGATCGACCAACAACTAAGGCTTTGATTCAACAAAACCTATTTCAAATTTGATCCCAAAGGGAGAATTACAAAATAATTCCCAACATCAACTAATTAACCTATATAATACTAATTATCTTATTGAATCAACCTATTTCTAGACATATTTAACTAAATAAAAGCGGAAATAATAACTTTACGAGAGTTATCAGTGGCATAAACGAAAAACTCCACCTCTAGAACTCAATCTACAGAAAGTTAAGATCAACAGATTTACCTGAGAGTTCCACAACATAGGTAATTTTGAATTCCTTGCCTATTTGAGCTTCAATTAATGTGCAGATATCCTCGACTTAAGAAATAAGATCTGCATTCTCACAGTTACTAGAAAACACCATTTGGCAATGCATTTAGTCTTGAATCAGCTATCTAGTTGGCCCTCCATTGGTACTCTCAGCACATTAGTACATAAGACCGACTCCCCTCTAGCAATCATCATAGCTCCCTGAGTAGCTTCTGCATTTTAAATCGTCTCAACTTCCTCCCCATCACTTGTAATTGAATCAGAAGAGACACCCAAAACTTCGGGGGAGGAAGGAGCAGGTATACGCCTTTGCCATATGGAATCTATGATCAAATCCTAAGGCACGAAGATACCTCTCATTTTTTTCCTTAACCTACTTCTTCAAATCATTTTGTTTTGGCTTCAGCAGCATGCTTGGCAGTGGCCTCCTTCTCAGCAACACGCTTCTCAGTAGCCAATATTTCATCATCTTCCGGCTCTGCTGGATTTTCATTTTGTTGGGCATCACCATGCTCACCATACATAGTTGTCTGCTTGGCTACCTCAGCATTTGCTCTATCCTCAACAATTCTCTTCTAAAGGCTTGCATCCCTTTGCGCTGCTGCCTTGGCTCCTTAAGATTCGCCATCAATTTGTCCTTCTGACTGCACCAAATTGTTTTCAACAAAAATATAACCAATCTAATCTCCACCTTGCGAGACCGATTGTTCAAACACAATCTCAAAAAACATCACTGCTTCCACCTTGCGCAGTAGTGTGTGCTTTCTCAACAAAGTTCTTCACAGCAGCACTGCTATCTCCTTGCATAGCAGCCTTCTTCTCATCAAATGTTGCAACTATATCAGCTCAACCACTTCCCCCTTGTGCAGTGGTGAGTTGTTCAGCCTGACTTGCAGCACACCCTTCTCCTTGCGCGGGAGTCTGCTTGATCACTACATTGTTTGATCCACTTGTCGGCACATCTGGAAGGTCTTTAAATGCTCCTTGTTTTAACAACTTGTCAAAATCTTGATCAGATAGAGCATCTGGATCCTAAACAATTTCCTCTTTAACAACAACCTTCTTCTTTCCCTTGGCAACCTGTGTTGTTTTAGCAATTATGTGGAAAGTGTGAGCTTGGACACATTTTAATCTGCATCTACTCCAGAATTCCAAGAAATATAAGAAAACCAATAACAAAATGAGAGCTTGGATTCATTCTTCTTAAACCTCATCTAACTCCAGCAATTCGAGCTTTTGAATATATCAGGAAGTTGGTTTACTATTTGAATATAATCCACTAAAATATCCCTCTTCACTATGTGGTCTCAGATGAAGTGATGTCTAATATCAATGCGATGTCCTCGAATGATGTACAGGGTTCTTTGTGATGCACATCGTGTTGTTGTTGTCGCAGTAGATCGGGAAACATCCGTTGTGGATGTTTCTACTAAATGTTGTTTTTTGTTGAACCAGTTGATCATCTTGTGTCCAAGGAATTGGCAATTCCCACTCCTACTCTTTTGATAAATTCTACATCCTCTAAAGTCCGAGTCTGAACATCCAATGAGTGTAAATTCATCTGCTCTGGGATACCAAATTTTGAGTGACTTTGTCTTTTTCAAGTACTTGTCAATCCTTCTTGTCGACTCCATGTGTGACTTGTTTGGATTTCCTTGATACCTAGCACACGCGCCCACAACGTACGAAATATCTGGCCTGCTGGCCTTTAGATTTAACATTGAACCAATGATTTCTCGATATGTTGTTGGATTTACGGATTAACCTTCTTCATCCAAGGAGATTTGGCATGACGTGCTCAAGGGAATTCATTGAGTCCTTGTCTTCTCTGGGCAGTATTTGATGATGAGATCCTTCGTTTATTTCTTCTGATGAATGAAGATCCCATCGCTGGATTGCTGAACTTGTAGGCGTAAGAAGTATGACATCTTCTCCATCATGCTCATTTTAAAGTTATTCTACAAGAGCTGAGCAAATTTTTTACAGATGGTTAGATTTTTAAAACCAAAAACAATATCGTCCTCCTATAATTGAACAAGTAGGATATCTTCAGCATCCTTGATCAAGAAGAGCATGCAATCGATCTTTCCCTTCCTGAATCTATTGTCCAGCAGGAACTGTGACAGCATCTCGTACGAAGCTCTGGGAGCTTGCTACAAGCCATACAAAGTTTTTCTTAACCTGTACACCTTGTCACCTTATTCAAAACAAGGAGGTTTCTGTTGGGATTGTATACTGAAAGCATATATGATTAACTGTTTTGTACACTGATCTTCATATATGTTGCTGCAACAATGCTTGCTATCTAATTAAACAAACATACAACGAACCATAATATCATATTATCTCGCCTATAGGGATGATCATATGGTGTGTAGGAGATCACAGAGGATCATATGAATCATTTGACCTAGCGAGATATAAACAGTATCACAGCTGAGACAGTCCCTGGATAGGCTGTCGGTCTAAGCTGCGGCACATCGGTTCATAAGTGGGCTTATCCTAGCTACTTGATGTGTCGGTACATGGTTATGTATTGATGGGATCAACAGTGGGATGTGCCATTCTCATTGACATATGAATGAGCCAGATCCCTAACATACTTCATATGATCTTAAACCTAACTGAAGGATAAGGGGCACACACAGATGGACCACAATTTGATTTACTAGAGTGGCGAGTCTTACATGTACTCTAATACTTGTATTTTGGGTGTTGGCAACTTGTGTGTGGCCTGCTTAGTCTGGACGTTTAGGTAAGCATATCCGTTTCAGGATGGTGACATTCCCTGAGGAGCTCACAAGGTTCATTATGCTAAACCCTGCAGGTTGAATTATTTGATTCAGGCATAAGTGAAAAGGAGTGAGTGGTATTACTCAGGAAATAACAGATTAATTAATTGTGGCTGATTGTCATAAGCCAAATTAATAATGAATGTCTAAAACCTTAAATATGTGGATCATGTTAGTTTGGTGCAACCCGTTCCTAATAACGTGGTAATAATGGGGCGAGTCAGCATTGTTACCGTGGTGAAGGTTAAAAAAATGTTTTATTAATTAATTATGTTCTGGGTTGAACAAGGAAGGATTAATTAATAAAGAGGGCCCACTTTATTATTTGCATCTGGTCCCTGGTCTGGCCCATGAACTGCTCACAGCCCATTAGGGTTAGGGTTTCTCAAAACCCTAACACTATATAAAGGCCTTATCTCTATCAGATCACCTAGGGTTTTCAGTATATTGAAAATTGAGAGAGACGGCGGCGGCTATCTGGAAAGGGAGAAACTTTATCGATTTCTCCAGATCTCGGATCCAACTTGGTAGATAATCCTCACCAGATTTCCAAGGAGCAAGGGAACAGATCAGAAGATCAAATCTGTAGGAACAACTATCCATCGCTGGCGTTCTATCTCAGATCTAAGGTTATTTCATCGTTATTGGCTCCGATCTAGATCTGTAGATCAAACGGTGAAATCAGGTATTCTCTAAATCCATCCTGTGCGATTAATATTGTAGGAGCATGCATAGGATCGCATGATTTGTTTAATTGAAATTTATTCCTAGTACCTAAAGAACGATCCTTGGCAAGAAATTCATTAATGGCAACCCGTGTTGTCCATCGTAGACTCAAACCCTACAATTGGTATCAGAGCCATGTTCATGTTCTTAGGCTCTATCTTGGATAAATTGAGATTAAATAAATATGTATGTTCATGGATGGATTTAAATTGTCGTGGATGTTTTTGTTCTCGTGGCCTTCTCGTTTTTTGATCTGTTTTTCACCACGAGAAAATCTGTGGTTAGATTTAATAGGAAATTCATGTAATACATCTAGATCTATTCTTTTGTATTTTCTATTTTTTTTAAATAGTAAAAATCTGAGATCCGGAAGCAGAACGAGAAATCAAGAACAAAGAACGGTGAAGGCTACATGGATTAGGGTTCAGCCACCGGCGGCGGTAGAGGGTGGTGGCGGCGCAGCGGAACCCTAGTTCCCTGCGTGGCTGGGCCGCACCCTGCTTTGTTTGGCTACTACTTGCGCGCTCCGGTGGCTGCAGGTCTGGCTGGCAGCAGGGCAGGGAGTAGGTGCAGGTGGCCGACGGCGGAGCAAGGGCTTGCCCGTCGCGCGCGCGCGTAAACGGCCTGTGTGCCGTCTTCTTTTTCCTTCGTGCGGCGGTGGTCATGGGCGAGAGAAGGTAGGCCGTGCGCGACACTTGCGGGCTGTCGCTATTTCCTGGTTCGCGCAGACGTCTTCAGCAGCTCCAGTAAAGTCGCGGTTGGGTGCCACAACCGGCGACGGTGGCTGAACTGGGGGCGCGATGGGGAGGCGAAGGAGCAAGCCCCGCGTGTGACTGCGTGCGGCGATGGTGAACTTGCGCGGCTCTGCTGCATTTTCGTGACTGCTCCAATGACTCGCCGGCGGTCTGCGATGGCACCGGAACGTGGCTGGGCTGCAAACGACGGCCGGCGTGGTGGTCTGGAGTTGCTGTGTCAAGGGCGGTGGCCTGAAATGGGTGGCGGCGGCTAGGGCTGCTAGGGTGGCGGCTAGGGTTTGCTGCCCGGGCCGTGACTCGGGCCCGTCTGCACGGAGGCAGCCCGCAAGTCTGAAAAATTAGGGTTTGGCTGCTGTTTGGGCCAGAAACCCTAATTTGAATCCCAAATGTTGTTTTCCCAATTCAAATAAGATTTCAAGTCCAACGAAGGCCCAGTTTCATGATCTGTATTCAAATTAAATCTTGTAATAGTTAGATTTAATTTATTTCAGTTGTAATCGCATCTGAGGGGCCACGAGAATTTATTTGTTTATTTATTTATTTATTCTCGTATTGATGTGATTTATTATGTGCGCACTATTAAATAATAGGAAGCATGATTATTTGCTTTAATTATTTACTGTTATAAGCATGTTGCAATTTAATTTTTGAGCATGTCTTATGTGATTTATTTTATGTTTTAAATTGTGTCTATAAATTCCGGGATCATATTAATTTATGATGGAATTTTGGGTGTGACATAATTTATGGGAACATAAAATAATGTGTGCGCATGAAACCTTTAGAAATAAAAATACTAAGCTGGTTTTTGGTTCTTTTTTAACCAAAATCATTAGACCTCCACAAATACGACCTCTCATTAGAAGTAAGGCATTTCGAAGCGTAAACATCTGCTGAAGCAACTTGCGTTAGAAATAAATTACAAGTTCTAATGCGATGAGGTTTCTAAATAAAACATTTAGTTTAAGATGAGAAGTGGGAGCCTCTAAGAAAACGTCTGTTGAAGCGGCTTGCATTGAGACAACTTTCACTGGTCTCTAAGATTAAACTAAATGAGATAACAAAGGATGTTAAGGGCAGGACGCATGGGTCGAGTACGTATGTCGAATTGCCTTTTAATATGCGGAGTTAGGCTTGTGGTTACTTTGGCTTAGATGTTGCCTGGAGTATAACTCATGAATGATGTCCCTGCTCCGGATAGGTGAACATGGTCTTAAGATCTCCAATATTAGTTTTTTTGCTTATGATACCTGGCATGTTAAGAAATTAAAGGATCATTTTGGTCTGGTTGAGCGTTTGCTGTAAACGTCTGCTGAAGCAGCTTGCAGTAAATTAGCTTGGGCAATTGGAGGAAGCAAATTGCATTGTTTTTTCTAAAGGTTCTATGCATATTTGTTTCAATTGTTCGTAGTATGTGCTTACTTTAATTCGCTTATTTGTTTTCAGATATGTCTATTATTGCATCGCTCATTAATTCAATCGTACACAATTCCTTGACTAGTCCGAATTTTCCTGGATGGAAAAGTGACATTGTCAAGCTCTTGGATTCATTTGGACATTTGTTTGTTCTGCAAACTCCTTGTCCGAGTTCGCCGAACGATACATCTTCCGATGAGGAGCATGCATAGTATCACATGTGGATGTGGTCGAATGGCATGGCCAGACAATATATCTTGGTTGGTATGTCAGATGCACTGCGTCCTCGTTATAGTGATGTATGGCTTGCGCGTGACATTATGCGACGTCTTGACGTGGCATATGGCGGACTCCATGGACATGCTAGATCCAGTCTTATCAAGCGTATTGTAAGACAAAAAATGGGTCAAAACTGTTCGGTACGTGAACATGTGGAATCGCTCATCCAGCTCATAGATGGGTGGTCAAATTGACAATGATGTCAAAATTGACTTGATACTCAACACGTTACCAAAGTCATTTGATGACTTCAGAATTTCTGTTGAGAAAAACAAGAGTGAGTATACTGTTCACAGTCTGCTCAAGGAGATTGTATCAACAGAAGCTTCTTCAGTCTTTTCTGTGAGTCACTCTGATTTGCTTTCGAGTCGAAAGAGTGATGTCAAAGAAAAGAGGAATGAAGGAAGCAGTGGGAGTAGTCTTGCCTTGTCTGTTCATTCCAGATCTCTTGCTAAAAGTTCTTCTAAATCGTGTCGTAATGACATGAAGAAGAAGAATAGTAAAGGAGAGAACAAAGGAAAGAAAGATAACAAGAAGAACAAATGTTTCAAGTGTGGCAAGAAGGGACACTGGAAAGTAAATTGTCCAAGTTTGGTAACTAAGAGACAAGGTACGTCATCTTTTGCATTGGTTGTTGAAACATGATTAGTATCAGTTTTCTGCTCCTTAGTGGGTAGTGGTAACTGAGGTCACTAATCGTGTTTGCTACACTATGCAGGGAATCAAGCTGATGATGTTTGAGGATGACGGATTACCAACTCTAAGGAAGATGCTAGAGATCGTTCTCAAGCTGTTGGAGTTATTTGCTTTGAGTTTATGTTAAAACTCTGTTTTAATTCAAGTTCCAGAAGAGATATTGTTTTGTTTTGAGAAACATATTTTTCATCTATTGTTATGGATTATTAGTTATTCAAATAGAGTTTTTCTATCATGATGAATAACAGTGTTTTCTGTTATGGATGATTATCTCTTCATTACTTGATTACATAAACTATCAGTGTACTAAGGTATAATTTAAAGAATCTCTATAGAGATAGGTTACATCAGTCTAAGTAGTTTTAAGTAATTCATGGAATTATGGATTCAATCCAGGTATTCCTAAGAATGGTGCTTATGTCAACTACTTAGAGGTATAAGATGGTAACCAGGGCCTTTTAATAGGCGATTATATCTCTATAAGTTATTTCGTGTTTTGCTCTGGTTTGTTGGTTAGAGTCTACTTCCGCAGTTGCCTTAACAGGCATTGATACTTTAATCATTTAAGATTTGGATATGTTTATCTAGTTCACTACAAGTCTTAGTCTCTTGCTTTAATCAAGAGCGTTCAAGACTAAGTTAGAGAATAAGTTAAACAAGACCGTAAAAACATTATGGTTCATTCATAAAGGTATATCTTAAGTGATGGGGTTTTACAGTATCTGGCAGAGCAAAGGGATTGCATCCCAGTTAACTACATCTATTATCCCTCGATTGGGATAGTGTAGGTAAAATGAAATAAGATTCTCTAATAGTTTATATGTTATGCCGGCTTTGCCATATTTTTGTTTTTGGGAAGTGCGCCAAAAGCAGTTGTGTGTTTGCTTAATCTAGTGTCTTCTAAATCAGTTTCAAATCCCCTAGCAAACCTTGACTTTGTCAAAAAGGCAATGATGGGTAATTCGGCTGTTAAGCTGATATAGGAATCTGATTGGTTGGAATAAAGGTTTAAGCTAGTACTGCTTTGTGGGCTATTCCAGCTAAACGAAAAAGATGGTTGCTTTGTATATCCTAGATACAAGCAAGTTGTATGGGATGAAACCATGAATCCAAATTTGAGTTTGTTCTCTAACGCTTTAGAGAAGACAATTCAAATCCATCAGGAAATACCCCGTGGCATATTGTGCATACCTTGGATGGTATGGTACCAATTGCACGGTCACCTGTGTAAGGTGGTAAACCACAAATTTATGCACCACTAACTGACAACGTAAAAGGCGCATCGTTGTAGTGGGAGGTTGCCTTAACAGGCTTAATGGTACTGGTTCGTGGAAACAGTCTCTGGACTTGTTCCCAGCTTAACGAACAACATCGTACTTATCCCTTAAAGCGCAACGAAGCTGTTAAGACAAAAGATGCAGTTTAATGACGTCAAGTTATGGATTTAGAAATGAATCAGTAAAGGTTATGGCTGTGTATCAGGATCAGTGATTGCCAAATAGCTTAGCAGCTATAAGTAACTGATTGATATATAAGGAATGAAATGCTCGAATGGTAACCTAGTATGTTTTCGAAGGTCTAGGTTAGTGAGTAAAGTATGTTTCACAACAAGACTTTCTCACTGGTTGCAACTATTAAACCCATTCAAATTCTTTTAACCATAACAGCACATATGAATCTAAATATCTGGGAGATAGATGACGTCATCCGTATTTTATAAATGGGTACCTTGATAAAAGGTGACGACATCTGTATGCGACAATTAGATAAGTTATGGGCAGCATCATGTCTCGAAGCCAAGGTAGTTCAAGTATGAACTTAAATGAGCTTCAAAGTCATGAAACAGACATTTTGATATTGTCTATCGAGAATGAGAGTTTCATGTATTAGTTATGTGTCAGCGGAAGCGTGGTTTTCCTTGCACATTATGTCGATGGTATTTTCACATTCGGAAACGGTGTGGAGATATTGTCAGGCATAAAGGATGGTTATCCGAACAGTTTCAGAAGTAGGACTTATGAGATCTTGGAACATCTTTTGAATTAAAGTCTTGTATGGTCACAAGAAATGATGTTCAGGTATCTCAAGTCGCTTAAATTGATTCTGTGGTGAGTCGTTCATAGGAAGAAAGATTGTTATCTTTCTATATTGTAAATGAACGAAGTTAGATATTTGTACAGATATAAGCATGTTAAACAGATATTAGTTCAACTCTGGATAGGCACATTGGTTAGTGAATAAGCCTTATGAGTTGAATGACATCGGATATTAAATAGTATTCTAGCAGAATGATTGGTTTTAAATAGTATTCCCCCTCAAAGAGTGCTGGGAAAATGTTTATCAATACATAAATGCTGCAAGCATGATGTGCTAGAAATCCTAGCATCTTTAAGAATGGCAGACATTCACCAATCAGTCAGCATAACAACCATATTCAAATATTGTTGAATACACGAAAAGTGTATTTCAACTGATGTACGCACGCGGAAAATCAGAAGTGGACACTGAGATTTTGTCACGAATCTGATGATTTCATCTAAATTTTGAAAATTTGAGTACAATGAAATCAAAAGACAAAACATAGAACTAGGCAAAACAGAAAGTGATCAGAAGATAAACGACCTTAGTTCTGGGCATCAGGTGGAGGTTTTGGCTTCTCAAGATCCTCGACCCTTTTCATTGTTAAAGCCATGAGTTTCTCCATCCGAGCTTGATGGTCTGCTCTCTACTTAGCTTCTAACTCCATTCTCTTCTGTAGCATGTCCTTAAAGAATTCCCTTTCCTTCCGCGCCAGCTCCTCTTTCTCTGCTTTAATCTTGGCCTCCTCGGCAATCCTTTGATCTTCCCCCTCTTTGAATGCAGCCAAAACAGAGGTGGAAAAGGATTTGTGCTCGTCAAGATCAACTTTTAGAGTGACCACATTTGTCTGTACCGTCGAGACAGCTTCTTCCACATGCGTGATCTTCTCTTTGACTTGGCCAACCGTTTGCTGAACTTCGATCATAGAGGAGTGAACTTCAGATACCGTGCCTCGTACATCACCAATCTCCTTGCGAACTTCTTCATCTTGTTTGGCTTGATGGATGTCGCGTTGGTGGAATGTTGTGTTGATCAGAGACGCCACAAAGGACTGGAGATTAACTTGTACCGGCTCAGCAACGATGGGGGTATCAGAAATGATCAGTTTAGTCCCTGTTTGCGCGGTAGTACACGCATCATCTCCACCATCCACGATCATTGCAGCTGATTCAGAAACTAAGAGTTCCTGACCTTGAATGGTTGCAACCTCCATTCCTGAGTCAATGGGATCTGTTGTACCTTCTTCGATCACAGTTGTCATCTGATTAGTCACCACAGTCTGATTTGAATCTAGAGCAGAAGCAGATGTTTCTGGGCCTGGAATTGAGGTTTCAGCTTGATTAGAATCTTTAGGAAGTGCAATCATGTAAGTGAAGCGTGGTTGCTTTGCTTCTTCTTCCTTGGCCTGCTTAATGGCAGCTAGCTCCATGCTACGTACTCGCATTTTCTCCTCGTATGTGGCTTTTCATTGTTCATAAGCATCAACAGCACGCCTCTGACGCTTTGTTAATTGCATGTGAGCAGCATAACATTCATCTGGAGTGAACTATGAAGGGGGCAGCGACACGGATGCGAAAAACCGTCTGTGAGCACGAATGATCTTTAACCTCTCCAACACCTGTTTATCTGAGAACTATTTCGTACACGGAGGTTGATCCATCCAAACATTTGCCCAAGCTTCTTCTGAACGCCAAAAGTTCAACCCTTTCAAGGCGATGATTATCAACCATTCCTCAAAGCATAACTCATGCATTGTATAGTCATAGACTTTCCATCGCAGAAGCTCCCTTCCAAGTAGCTTGCCATCATCGGTTGTTTCATCTATTTCAACATAAAATACCTTAACAATGTCCCTCTTCACCTCTTCAGTGACAAATGTTGTGATCTCAACACCCCAATCACGAAGATCATCATTTAATTTGTCATCAAGGGTGACAGCTACACACCATTGAGCTACTCTCCTGGAGCGAAAGAGTTTTGCAGGTAGTCCATGAAACGGAATCCTCAAAACTTCATTTTTGGTGGTGGGAAACTGTCGGAGAAACTTTGCGTCAAATACTTCATTGGATTCGATTTCAGAATCAGATCCTCATAAGCATGTGGAATCATCTAAGGCTCCAGCAGAGGATATTTCTTCTTCTATCTTCTTCCCTCCGTGTGCGCTGTCAGCAACCGCGACGACTGTCTCTTGAGCAGCAGAGACTCCTTCAGCAGATTCCACTATCATAATTTTTTTCAGCAACTGGTTCTTCAGCATAACTCGCGGTTACTTCTTCAGCAGAAGATCTCACAGCAGATGTTTGAGGTTCCGCTTTGGTAGAAGGATTCTTAGCAGAAGTTGATGTATCTTCGATCTGCTGTCCAGTACCTGATGACTCAACATCCTTATCTTTGGGAGGTATGGCATCCTCCACTCTTCTAGGCATGACATCCTCTGAGCTAGTACTGCAGGTAGTTCCTCCAGCTGATTCGTGAATTTGTACCTTTGTGCCTCTGGAATGCTCCTTGGCAGTGAATTTACCAGAGCGGAGCATCTCATTGAACTAACCATCAGATAGGGCTTCCTCCTTGGGTACAATCTGTTCATCCCGATCAACTTCAACAAGAACTAATACTTCTTTTTCTTTACCCTTAGAGACTGCAGCATGCGTGTGTGTTATCTCTGCCGGTTGTGAATCCGAGACCACTGGTGCTGACTGCTCAGCAGCTTGCTTGGCAGGTCTATCATCGTAGGTTTGCTTAACCTGTTCGAACCTTCTGTCTCTGGCATCAAATTTTATTTGTTTCATGGTATTTTGAAATTGTTTCATTTCAGCCTTCTTTTGTTCTTCAATTCTCTTCCTCTTTGTTTGTCAAATTCTTTTAAGACGTTCTTCAAGATTCTTAGAGGACAGTGGAGTGTTGTCCTCCTTCTCCTTTTCAGCAGCTTGTTCAACAGAAGCTTTCTTCATAGCTTCTTCGATTCCTGCATGTTGCTTTTCTTGTTCCTGTGGATCAACAGTCCTGAAGAGACATTTGCGCGTCCTTCTTCTCCCGGACATTGCAACATCTATGTTCTGCGCTGTTGGAATAGGTTGAGCAATCTGACCCAAAACGAGAGTCGATGGTTAAGACATCTCCTTGGACATGATTTCATTAATCTTATCATGTGGCAGATCACCTAGCTCCACTATCTTCTCAAGATGCTGGAAACACTGCTCTGTTTCAGCGTTCTTTGTCAATATAGCCACTTCTTCAACAGTCAGGGGGTGGCTTTCTGCAACACTTGCTCAGCTAAGGAGCGTTCATCCACTTCTTTGTCAGAGGTTGGTTTGTCAGCATCCATATTCTTCTTTCCAGTCAACTTCTTCGGTTTCTTGAAGTCCAGAGGATTGACTTCCTTCTTAATTACAGGAATAAAGTCAGTAGATAGCAACTTCACTCCCCGATCAACTTTCTTATTTGTGAACACTTTCTCCAAGTACTTGCTTATCTTCAAGCCAAAATTGACATTAGAGGAAAATGTCCCATCAATGGACATGTGATCATTCTTCCGAGCATGCTCTGCCCATCGCTCAAAGAAGAATTTTGCCCAATTTCCTTTAATATTATCTGTCAGAGCCATCATCACGGCATACTTCTTTGCTGACAATTTAGAATATGATCCAGCATCGCACTGGAACATTTTAATCACCATTTCAGCCAAAATTTTGAAATCATCCTGTAAGGTGTTGATAGGAATAGCAACCCTAAACGTCATCACTTGCCCCTTTCTATCTCTCAATTCTCCAGGTTTCTTCCATGAGTTCCACCTTTTCTCCATCTCCGCGAGATCGTTCACCTAGTATTGAGAAATCCTTTCTCCATAGTTTCTGAGGCTGAACATTCTCGCTAGAAACTCGGCACTTACTTCAATGATGTTGCCGTAGACAGAGGTTTTGAAGGATTTTTTTGAGTCGTCCATTACGGCCCTGGCATAGAATTCAGAGACCATATGGGGTTGAAAGTGCTCAGGTTCGGCAGAAAGATACTTTACCAACAGTTCGGAGTCAAGGATTTTCATGATCCATTCCGGGATGAGTTTCTTGGCGAGAGGTAAATATAAAATCCTATCCTTCATTTTTTGGGCGAGATGCCTCTGTTCCTTCGTGAGTCTAGTCTGCTCTTTCTTTCGTGCCATAACAACGAGTTGTCCATAGGGAATCGATTCATCAATGTCCTCCATTTTCACTATTCTAGTGTTACCGGGTGCATGTCGCGCATGTAATGGCGAACCCGTAATGGGTGGGTACATGAAGGTGGGTAGTTGAAATAGAGATGTGGAGGTATTAGATTCTGGATTTTCGGTAAAGGGAGAGTTAGGGTTTGAAGGATTTGTAGCCATGGTTGAGAATTCTAAATTTTTAGGTGAGGATTTTGAGAGAGGTTCGAGAGAATGTGTGAGAAATTTCAGAGGGTTAGGGATTCGAATTCTTCTATAAAGTGGGGTGAGTCAAACTTTGATGTATATTTGACTGACCTGTAGAAATCCGACAGTTTAGGTTAATTGAAATCAACAGCTAGATTCAATAAGGTATGTCGTAAGAACGTACACGTTCCCACAAACACGAGGAATGAGGACGTGGCATGTCCTGATTTGTCGCCGCCGTCTGCGCACATTAAATGCTCATTTCGTGAAATTCAAAAATGTCCCGCATCTGAGTGGTGGAGGTCAGCATTCAAGTGCATAGACTTAGTAGCAAGAGACCCTAGTCTCGAATAATGATTGCGAACTGCTGAGTAATCCCTCTCAGTAGATCATCTCACACTCTTCAGATAAAATAATCACGATTTCTAATGTGCTTATAAGTACCACGTATTGAGATTCTCATGGTACACCTTCCGGCTATCCTTTACTTCATCTTCTTCTCTCTGCTCGAAAGAAAACTCAACTTTCCTTAAGAAAATGGATTTTGCTTCCACGCTCTTCGCACCAAGAAATCAGGTCCTGTGCGAGTCTGGTCTGTATTCGGAGCATGAAGCCAACTACCAGGTGGCTAGGTTGGTGATGTCTAGAATTCACCATAACGGTCTTGGAAAGTTCGTCTGTGCCACTCCTCACTGCTTCTGGAGGACGCACTTGCAGAATTTCGTCCAAACTTGCGATTCTGTGGGGGATGCCATTTATGGCTCTTTCCAGAATCAATTGATCAAATGGACTCTAGAATCATTCGCTTCCGACTTCAACCTTCCCCGTGGTCCATTATCTGTGATGGATTATCTTAGGATGGAGACTGCGCCAGAATGGACGGCATGGGAGAAATGGAGGGATTCTCCTCAGTTTGAGTTTTCTCCTACTCCCTCTGCATATGGTCTTCATACCAAGTATAGGGTCATCTTCCACATCGTCAGCGGCATGATTGTCGGCGACGATCCTCATTACATGACCTTAAATCGGGAAATATGGAAGGCAATGATGGCCTTTGATGACAAGGCGGAGGTAGATTGGGCGTCCTTCGTCTTCCAAGGTGTGCGGAGGTGTGTGCGAGACTATCCGAATCAACCTCTTCCTTATGGGATGCAGCTTAGCTGGCTGCTCGAGCAGAGGTTTCCGGATCTTGCTGTTGGCCCTTCCAATCTCAAGGGGACTGATTTCTACCCCTTCCGGCCTCGTCCGCCATATTAGCTGCTAATTTTCTTTAAGGCCCTTGTAACTTCATTTTCTTTTTTTTTTTGTTTTTGAATCTGTGCATATATGTATATGAAATGACAAGTGTTCCCATTTCAGAAGACTCGTAATCTGACTATTCCATATTCTTCGATCCTTGACAAGCTAACTTTATTTCATCCATATATTGTTTCAAAGTATCAATAACAAATCCAAATAGCTTAGCAGAGTACAATCCCAAATGATTGTCTTGACTCACTGCTGAGTAGAATTTTTGAATGAGAACTTAGCAGAGTGTGAACCTCTACTAAAGTTCTAGCAGCTTGATCATCTTAGCACCTAGATCAACTCTGCTGATTACGTAGTGTAATACGTGTCCCAATCTTTAGCAGAATTTGCTATTCTTTTATATGTAAGATCCAACGGTTGGGGGAGTTTCTGAAAAGAAATAGATCGACGGCTTAGGATTAGCACGTCCTTTCGTACACCCTACCATGCTCTGAGAAAGGTTTGAACGCGTCTGACGTGGCATCTTTTCACTCATCGCAGTCGTCTGTGTGCATTAAATGCACCTTATCGGGTCTTGTCAATCTTGAATTGAATCTCCCGACTTTAAACTTTGCTATAGCAAATATCCATCAACAAATGGTCATTAAGCATCTCGTTTGAATTGATTTGACTTCAATGATGATCCCTCTATATTCGTCATTTTGAATTCCGAGAGATGAATCATCATGACCTTTCACTAGAATTCCAACCGGTCATAATTGCTAAGTAAAGACTATTTTCTCTATAAATAGCCTTCTCGCCATAAACCTTAATATCACAAGTTCTCTGATCTGCATATTCCTCCATAACTTCTTTTCCAACTCCTTTCCAGAAAAAAATATGGATTCTCCAGGACAGTCCCTAGAGGTGCGTCGCAACCAAATTTTTCATGAGTCTGGTTTGTAAGCGTATTACAATGAAAATTACGCTGTGGCTGAAAAGGTCATGTCGAAGATGAATAGGTGCGGGTTGAAAAATTTGTTACCGCCACCCCACGACATTATTATGGGGATCTTCTGTGAGAGTTCATCAAGGACTACATTGTTGAGGAAGGTGTCATTTATGGGTCCTTCCGCGACAAGCTTGTCTGTTGGTCGCTTGATTTCTTCGCTCGTCGTTTCAGCCTTCCCAGGGGTCCAATCTCGGTGTTGGATTACCGAACGATAGAGGCGGCCCCAGAATGGACGTCGTGGCAGAAGTGGCAACGCTCTGCCAAGTTCGAGTTTTCCCCTTATGCTTCAGCGTCTGGTCTGCAGACTCCATATTGGGTGATGTTCCGCATCGCCCACAACATGCTGTTGGGAGAAAGTCTAGACGACCTCTCCTTCTCGAGGGAAGTATGGCAGACCATGATGGCCATGGATGATGAGGTGGATCTTGACTGGGCGGGCTTCATCTTCAGCGGCGTTCAAGACTGCGTTCAGCTTTATCCTTCGATGCCTCTGCTAAATGGAATGCAGCTCAGCTGGCTGCTGGAGCAGAGCTTTCCAGGGATAGCAGAAGGCTGGTCTAACCTTCTAGAAGCTGACTTCTTCCCGTACAAGCCTCGTTCCCGCTAAAAAAAATTATGCTGTTGTTGTTTTTGCTATCTCCCCATCCCCTTTGTAAATGAAGTTTCAAGTAATGAAATGAATTTTCTTTTTACAATAGTCGTGCATCTGAGCATTATTTCATATATATATCAAGCCGCAAAGCACATTTCTCAGCAGACAAATTCAGCATTCAATAGACATATGCGAGAATGAATCCAATATATTCAGAAAGAATGAAAGTAACATTTCATTCATCCATAGCATTATCTAACTCCATGAGACCCAATTTAATGCATAACTCCTTGAATCTGGATTTTGCTATAGGTTTAGTGAATATATCTGCTATCTGATCTTCAGTGCATATATATTGCACGTCGATGTCCTTCTTTTCTTGATGATCTTTGATGAAGTGGTGACGAATGTCAATGTGCTTAGTCCTTAAATGATGGACTAGATTCTTGGTGATGCACATTGCACTGTTGTTATCACTATAGATTGACACACATTCTGGAGAAATCCCATAGTCCTGCAATTGTTGCCTTATCCATAAGATTTGCGAGCAACAACTAGCAGCTACAACATATTCTGCTTCGGTTGTTGACGTTGCTATCGAATGCTGCTTCTTGCTGAACCAGCTTATCGGCTTGTGTCCAAGAAATTGGCATGTGCCACTAGTGCTCTTTTTATCGATCTTGCATCCTTCGAAGTCTGAATCTGAATATCCACTAAGTGCTAGACTGTCGCATCTTGGATACCAAATTCCCAAACCTTCTGTGCACTTAAAATATCTCACAATCCTCTAGGCAGTATCAAGATGAGTCTTGTTAGGATTGGCTTGATATCTCGCACATAAGCCAACGACATATGATATATCTGGTCTACTTGCCGTGAGGTATAGCAACAAACCAATTATACCCCTGTAGAGAGTAGGATTCACCTGTTCTCCTTCCTTCTCAAGAGCGGCAATGCACGTAGTGCTGATTGGAATTCTTAAGCTCTTAGTCTTCTCTGGACAATACTTCGCAATCAAGTCACGAGTATACTTCTTCTGATGAATAAAGATTCCTATGCTGGACTGCTGGACTCGCAATCTGAGAAAGTATGACATCTTTCCCATCATACTCGTTTGAAAATTGCTAGTCATGAGTTTGGAAAATTTATCACATAATTCTTGATTTTTTGAACCAAAAATAATATCATCGACATATATTTGTACCAGCAGAATACTTGCTCCGTCTTCGATGCGAAAGAGAGTCTGATCAATCATCCCTTTCTTAAATCCATTGGCAAGTAAGAACTTAGATAGATACCCATACCATGCTCTCGGTGCTTGCTTCAAATCGTACAGAGCTTTCCTGAGCCTATAGACTTGATTTCCTTGCTCGAAGCCTGGTGGTTGTTCAACACAAAATTCCTCCTTGAGCTCACCATTTAAGAAGGCACTTTTTACATCCATTTGCATCACATCGAATTCTTGATATGCAGCATACGCCAGAAATAGTCTGATTGCCTTAAGCCTTGCTACTGGAACAAAAGTCTCATCATAATCTATGCCTTCACATTGTCTATATCCTTTGGCCACGAGTCGTGCCTTGTTCCTGACTACTAGGCCTGTCTCGTCCTTTTTGTTTTTAAACACCCATTTCGTGCCTATAACACTTTGATGTTCCAGCCTGTCTACTAGCTCCCACACATTATTTCGTGTGAATTCAGCAAGCTCTTCTTGCATAGCATTCACCCAATCTGGATCTAGTAAAGCTTCTTCAACTTTCTTGGGTTCTTCATGAGAAATGTAGCAAGCTAACATCGCATTCCCTTGTCTCGTCAAAATAGGATCATTGACATTTCCTAGAATATCTTCAAGAGGATGAGCGCGCAACCATGTTGGTCTGACTGGTCTGGCAGCATTTCCTTCCCCAGCGCGATCATCGTCTGGTACAATGTTCTCCGCATTACCCTCCTGGTGCTCAGCATCTGGATTGTTGGCAACGCGTTCGTCAGCAACTGGAATTTCTGCTACTGGATTTTCAGGAATGAGAGCCTCTTCAGAAGGTCCTTCAGTAGCTGGAATCTCAGCAGCACCTCTGCCAAGACCTTCATTCGCAGCTATACCTTCTTCACCATTTGGAGTTTGCTTTGATAACTCCTCCTCTTCGACATCAATCATTTCCAAGATATATGGTCCATCATTGAGATGAATAGGTGTGGCCTCAGCATGATCATTAGCATCACTGGCCTGGTCAGCAGTCTGGTCTCCTGCTGGGTGCGTCTTGTTTGGAATAGAGTCGTTCATAGACTTAGTCGAATCAATACGCTTGTTTTCAAAAGAATTTAAGAACGTTTCATCATTGACATCATTAGTCTCATGATTGTTATCCACCTTTTCTTTAATAGCTCTGCGCACTAAAGTAGACTCATCAAAAATAACAATGCATGTTGTTTCCACAATTCTGGTAGTCTTATTTAATACTCGATAACCTTTGTGAGTGGGGTGACCATATCCAAGAAGTACACCCTCATCTGACTTAGGTGAGAAAGTATTAAGTTTTGACTTTCCGTTATTATGAATATAACATGTAGAACCGAATGCACGAAGATGAGTTATAGAAGGCTTACGACCGTTGTACACTTCATAGGGAGTCTTGTTAAATCTGCTAGTGACAGCACTCCTATTCTGTGTATAGCAGGCCGTCATCACTGCTTCACCCCAGTACTTAGCAGATAGCTTGGAGTCTGCTAGCATTAAATGAACGGCCTCCTTCAACGTCCAATTCCTTCTTTCAGCTAGCCCATTCTGCTGAGGAGTCCTAGCAGTAGATTTCTCTTGTGCAATACCAGCTTCAGCACAGAAATCCATAAGTACTCCATTACAGAACTCTGTTCCATTATCGGAACGAATCCTCTTCACAGTAACTTCCTTGTTGTTTTCCTCCTTGAGGATTAACTCCGGTAGAATGAGCTTTACCTCATCATTGGTCTTTAATAGGCGTACCCATGTGTACATGGAAAAGTCATCGACCACCACAAGAGTATACAATCATTTATTTACTGTGGGTGGGTTGACAGGACCGAAAAGATCCATATGTAGTAGTTCTAGGATCCTTTGTGACGTGCCCTTCTCAGGATTGGTCTTAAATGAAGATCTGGTCTGCTTTCCTTGTTAGCAAGCTTTGCACACTCCTTCTTTGCGAAGAGTTTCAGTGGGCAGATCTACAACAAGCTTATTCTTGGCAAGGTAATTAATAGTTTTAATGTTTAAGTGATTAAACCTCTTGTGCCACAGCCATGTTGTCTCTTCTTTGTTCAAGGCGAGGAAGAAAGAATGTTGTTGGCCACTCTGCCAATCAACTATATATAGGCCACCCTTGCGGATGCCTCTGAGCTTCACTTCACCTGTAATGGCGTCAGCAATAGAGCAACCAGTATTGACAAAGGATACAGTGTACCCATTCTCGCATAGTTGACTTATGCTGAGTAAATTTTGTTTCAAATTGGAGACAAGTGCCACGTTGATGATTCTCAATCCATTGCGTTCAATTTACCCTCTCCCAACAACTTTCCCTTCACTGTTATCTCCGAACTTAACTTTGGGCCTATTGTATAGTCTTTATATATCTGAGAATAGGTCTCCATTTCCCGTCATATGTGCGGAGCAACCGCTGTCCAGGACCCACTAATTTGATAAACTCAGTGTCGTATCACTTGGATCCTATCCCTGCAAGTCAATCAGGTTGATTTAGGTACCCATTTAGCGTCGGGTCCTGCAGGATTAGCATGGATCAAAGTTCCTTTCGGAACCCACATCTTGGTGATCCTCAAGACTTTCTTCTTGATTTTACTTTTTACCACTTCCTCGACTTTTGGTTTAACATATTTAACAGAGTTATATCTAGGTGTAGTGGTGCGCTTAGCCTTCCTTGCCCTTTGGAATATGAATGAATTGGGCTCAGGCCTTACATAGGTGTTCCTCCTATGTAGCGTGTTCTGCTGATATATAGACATTACAGCATTGTAATGAGCTTACTGTCTTCGGCGAAAGGCAGGATTTGCTATCCTTGCGTTGGAAACAAAATGCTCAGCATTCCTTGTCTTGCTAAATATGATTTAGCATATGCTCTCGGATTTCTTTGCTGAGGTCCAGCAGATACGTACTTAGTATTCGTTCTGTTATTCCTCTGCTGAGGCTTAGCGGATTCATGCATAGCATTGATCTTTAGGTTCCTCTGCTGAGGTCCAGTAGATGTATTCTTTGCAGATTATTATTTATGCCTCTGCTGAGATCTAGCAGACGAATACTTAGTAGCCTCTGCGGAAGACCTCTGCTGAGATCCTACAGACGCATTCTGTGGATGTCCATTCTTTTGCTTAGCAATTGGCTTAGCATTCGAGGATTCAGCAATGACAATTCCTTTTCCTTTTTCAGCAGTAATGGTTCCAGCGGATACAAATAAGATTGGTTTCTGCTTAAAGGAACTAGCATGAGTTTTTGGAATATTTTTCAAGGATTCACATCCAAGCCCAGACTTATCTTTGTGATGTCTTTGTCGGCTTACAATGGCATTTAGAGCTGCCTTGCTGGATGCATACGTACAAATGCAGTCCTCTCTAGGTGTACTTTTTAAAGCAAGATTTTCTTTTTCTAAATTTTGAAACTTTTCTAAAAGTTGAAAGAAATCTGCTTTCAATTTTAAAAGTTCGTCACTTTCTGACCTCAGTCTTTTGACTTCCTCGGTTAAAGATTGAATATTTAATTAAAGTGAGGCATTTTCACCAACGATAGCATTTTTGATCTCATACATCTTAGAGAACTCAATTGAAAGCTTCGTCACGTAATCTTCCTCAGAATCTAAAAAAGATTCTTCCGATTCATTCATGATTGTAATGCTAGAAGTGTTGGTAACTAGTACCTCATTTTCTTCAGCGGCTAGAGCTGATTCACCACTCTGCTCAGCATCTGTATCAGCATCAGCAAACTGATCTTCGACAATATTTGCCATTAGTACGAACAGAGTTTCCTCGTTATCTTCTTCTTCTGAGGAATAGTAATACTCCTCGTCATTTTCCGGAATGTCAGAAGCTTCTGTCCTTATCAGCAGCGCCCTGGTGACTGATTTGACAGCACATCTTTCAAATCTTTGCTTCAAACGCTCCCTTTCTTCTCTGCTGACTTTTGGACATTCATGCTTTAAATGATCTGGCGAACCACATTCAAAGCACGTCCTAGGCTTTTGCTCTATTGAGAGAGTAGATGATGATGATTGCTGGATTTCTTTGGCCTCTTTCTCAGCTTTAGCTTCCATCATCAACTTATGAAGTTTCTTCATCTGCTCTTCCAGCTCACTGATCTTCAGATCAACAGGTTGAGAGCCTGAGGTTGAAACAACCTCCTTTGTTGGTGACGCTGGAGCAGGTCTTTCTTGCTTATAGAAGGGCTTCTTCATCTTGTACTTGTTAAAGTCCTTCTTAGCGAAGTACGCTAGATCCTCAGAGTTAGGAGCGAGTGTTGATGAAGCTTGTGCCACGACCGCTTCATTATTTTTCGATTGTTGTATAATAAACTCGTGAGATTTGAGTTGAGCGAATACCTCAGATGTAGACATGTTGTTGAGGTCTTTTTCACTCAAGCTCGTCATCTTTGTGAACCAATCATCCCTTGGATGTAGTTTAGAGATAACTTGTTTTTCATCTCCCCATTTCCATATTCTTTGCCCAGATTGCGAAGTTCTCCTGTAATGGTATTGAATCGTTCTACCATGTCTTGTATAGATTCACCTGCAATCATAGAGAATGATTCATATTTGTCAACAACTACCTGTAGCTTGTTACGCTTCATCTGGTCTCTTTCTCGGGATGATTCGCAGAGATATTCCCACATTTCTTTGGCAGTATCAAAGTCAAGTGCTTTATCAGCCATCAACTTTGGTAGAGAGTCATAGATTAGCTTCTTTGCCACGTGTTCCAACTGGGCTCTCTTTTTGTCCTTTGTTGTGTATTCTTCATAAGGCTTTAGAACCATTTGAGGTCTTGGTTCTTCTCCAGCAGCAGCAGGTCCTAAAAAAGTGTTAGGTTTCATAATTTTAATTGGACCTCTTTCAAGCACATCTGCCATTTCAGGATGTATGCTTTGAAGCTATATTAGAGCAAGCTTCTTCCATGACTTGAAGTTCTCCTTTGAGTACTTCCCAAGTGAATGGTTCAACATTTTGTTCACGCCTTAAGTAGTTTCATGAGCTAGACAGACAAGATCTGGTCTTAAGCGACTCAGAAGCAGTCAGTTTTTCAACCTCCTGCTCTGATACCACTTGTTGGTCCTGATTTACCAGAGTCGTCGTGTTTAAACAAGAACACGAAATGCAGCGGAATAAGTTAACATCACTTACACTTATGTTTTCCTTTGAAGATTATTTAAAATCAAGGATTTATTAAGATTTCTTCACAGTTATACACTAGCAATATGATTGCTAGGTTTAAAATCTCTTGCGTAATAAAACAGTAACTGAACATGGTATTTATAGTGGTTCGATCCAAATAGATCTACGTCCACTCCTTAGCCGAAACGCTAAGAATTTCACTAAGTAAGTATACAAAGTACAAGGAATTTTCCTATCCGTGTATTAGAACAGTGAGCTTTCGAACTGGCTACTCAACAACTATCCTCCGTTACTTCGCAGTCCTTAGTCTGATTCAGCTACAGTCAAGTCAAGGGCGGGACCTTTGTAAAACTTGACTTTAGCCGACAGTGATGGGAGTTTTTATAGTTCTCTCCTGAACTTATCTGTTTTTGGCAAGATGCCCGTCGGAATCAGATCTAGTTCGAAATGACTGTTGGATGCTTCCAAGATCGGAAGGTATCCCAATGATTGAATTCTTAAAAGGAATTCAATGAAAACACTTGAGTGTCAGATCTTGAATATAGGGGACACTCGGTGGTTAAGAGCTTTAAAGATTCTTCTAATCTTGTTAAAAGCTCTCGTGACTACTTTTCACTTTGTTTGTCTGAGGAATCTCTTGAGTGTGAGTTCGTGAGTAAAGTGTGAATAAAGCAGTAGTTGATTCTCACTTTTGGACTTGTCTTTTATACTTGGAGATTCAACTTTTGAATCTCCATATCCGTTAGACACAACGGTTCCTTCGTCCACGAGTGGATTGACTTTTCCAGTCGCTTTCTATTTTGTACGGTACTTTCTGAACCACTTCGGGAAAGCATTGTCCTCTGTGTGTACTTCTATCAGAACGGGAGTGTAGCATTTGTTGATGACTACTTCGCTTTGCTAAGTAATCTCAGAACCATCTGCTAGGCCTTTGATTGCTAACTCTCTTCTACTGGACTGCTTTTACTAGAGTCTGACTGCTGACGCTTCAGCAAGGTTTAACACTCGATTCCTCATCTTGCTAAACTCCTTCTTTCTGCTAAGATGATCCTTCTTAGCAGTCTCTTCCTTTTATCATATGTTTGCTAACGCCTTAGCAAACATTTTCTTTAGCATTCTTTGATATCTGCTTGAAGTGCTTCTAGCAACCTATTCTATTACAACACAATATTCACCCTATACAGGAAATTACACGAGTTGCTAGACTATGCTAGAATTCAGCAATGATCGTCCAAATATTAAGGCTTTGATTCAACAAAACCTATTACAAATTTGATCCTAAGGGGAGAATCTCAAAATGATTCCCAACAAGACGTTCATTAATTAATTTGGCTTATGACAATCAGCCACAATTAATTAATCTCTTATTTCCTGAGTAATACCACTCACTCATTTTCACTTATGCCTGAATTAAATAATTCAACCTGCAGGGTTTAGCATAATGACCCTTGTGAGCTCTCAGGGAATGTCACCATCCTGAAACGGATATGCTTACCTAAATGTCCAGCCTAAGCAAGCCACACACAAGTTTCCAACACCCAAAATACGAGTATTAGAGTACAAGAAAGACTCGCCACCTTGGTAAATCAAAGTGTGGTCAATTTGTGTGTGCCCCTTATCCTTCAGTTAGGTTTAAGATCATAGGAAGTATGTTAGGGATCTAGCTCATTCATATGTCAATGAGAATGGCACATCCCACTGTTGATCCCATCAATACATAACTATGTACCGACACATCAAGTAGCTAGGGTAAGCCCACTTATGAACCGATGTGCCGCAGCTTAGACCGACAGCCTATCCACGGACTGTCTCAGTTGTGATACTGTTTATATCTCGCTAGGTCAAACGACTCATATGATCCTCTGTGATCTCCTACACACCATATGGTCATCCCTATAGGCGAGATAATAGGATATTATGGTTCGTTGTATGTTTGTTTCATCAAACAGCGAGCGTTGTTGCAGCAACATATATGAAGACCAGTGTACAAAACACTTAATCACATATGCTTTCAGTATACAATCCCAACAATCAAGCATAATACCATTGCTTTGTCAAAGTATTAAGTGTGTATATACTGTCAATCACTCCCACTGCATTCATGTTACCTCTTGTCACGATTTCTCGTATGATTTGATACCACACATCCTATGTGTTTCACCACCTTGTGAGTCTTGGGTTCCCTTGAGTTTGTCATTGCACCAACATGATCACAATTCCATGTGATTTTATTAGGCAAACTCAGAACACACACCTCTAGATGATAACATCGGAGTTATACTTGTTGGTGTATACTGTAAAGCAAACTTTTATGTGAGCTTTCTCATG
>JAPKLW010000352.1:119356-155118 GCA_026898455.1 Plectranthus barbatus
ACATCGATCGTGGGGACGATCCGCCTTCACCGGCGTGTTCCTTCAATACTGCTTCTTGCGAAGCTAATGAAGCTGTCAAAAGTTCAGCCTTCATTGTGGAATCCGTAACACACTTCTTTGTTAGACTCCTATAACTCCTTCTCCAAGGCCAACACATAGTTTGAGGTTGATTTCCTTTCCTTATGATCTTCCTGGATATCCGATGTCATTCAACTCACAAGGCTCATTCATTAACCAATAAGCCTATCTAGAGTTGAACTGATATCTGTTTAACATGCTTATAGCATAACAGATATCTAACTTCGTTTATTTACAATATGGAAAGATAACAATCTTTCTTGCTATGAATGACTCACCACAGAATCAATACTTTAGTTCAAAATATGTTTCAAGATCTCATAAGTCCTACTTCTGAAACTGTTCGGATAACCATCCTTTACGCCTGACAATATCTCCACACCGTTTCTGAATGTGAAAATACTATCTGCATAATGTGCAAGGAAAACCACGCTTCCGCTGACACTTAACTGGTACATGAAACTCTCATTCTCGATAGACAATATCGAAATGTCTATTTCATGACTTTGAAGCTCCCTTAAGTTCATACTTGAACTACCCTGGATTCCAGACATGATGCTTTGCACATAACTTATCTGGTTGTTGCATACAGATGTCATCACCTTTTATGAAGGTACCCGTTTATAAAATACGGATGATGTCATCTATCTTCCAGATATTTAGATTCATATGTGCTGTTATGGTTAAAAGAATTCAAATGGGTTTAATAATTGCAACTAGTGAGAAAGTCTTGTTGTGAAACACACCTTACTCACTAACTTAGACCTTTGAAAACATGCTAGGTTACCATTCGAGCATTTCTTTCCTTGTATATCAATCAGTCACTTATAGCTGGTAAGCTATTTAGCAATCACTGATCCTGATACACAACCATAATCTTTACTGATTCATTTCTGAACCCATGACTTGACGTCATTAAACTGCATCTTTTGTCTTAACAGCTTCGTTGCGCTTTAAGGGATAAGTACAATGTTGTTCGTCAAGCTGGGAAGAGACTGTTTCCACGAACTAGTACCATTAAGCCTACTAAGGCAACCTCCCACTGCAACGATGCTACTTATACGTTGTCAGTTAATGGTGCATTAATTTGTGGTTTACCGCCTTACACAGGTGACTGTGCAATTGGTACCATACCTTCCAAGGTATGCTCAATATGCCACGGGGTATTTCCTGATGGATTTGAATTGTCTTCTCTAAAACGATAGAGAACAATCTCACATTTGAATTCATGGTTTCATCCTATACAACTTGCTTGTATCTAGGATATACAAAGCAACCATCCTTTTCGTTTACCTTGAATAGCCCACAAAGCAGTACTAGATTTAGCCTTTCATCCAATCAATCAGTTTCCTATATCAGCTTAACAGCCGAATTGCCCATCATTGCCCTTTTGACAGAGTCAAAGTCTGCTAGGGTATTTGGAACTGATTTAGAAGACACTAGATTAAGCAATCACACAACTGCTTTTGGTGCTCTTCCCAAAACGAAAATTTGGCAAAGCTGGCATAACTTATAGACTTTTAAAGAATCTTACTTCGTTTTACCTACACTATCCCAATCGATGGATTAGAGGTGTAGTTAACTGGGATGCAATCCCTTTGCTCTGATCGATACTGTAAAACACCATCACTTAAGATATACCATTATGAATGAACCATCATGTTTTTATGGTATTGTTTAACTTATTCTTTACCTTAGTCTTGAACGCTCTTGATTAAAGCAAGAGACTAAGACTTGTAGTGAACTAGATAAGCATATCCAAAACTTAAATGATTATAGTATCAATGCTTGTTAAGGCAACTGCGGAAGTAGACTCAAACCAGCAAACCAGAGCAAACACAAAATAATGTATAGAGATACATTCGCCTATTAAAAGGCCTGGTTACGATCTTATACCTCTAAGTAGTTGTCATAAGTACCATTCTTAGGAATACCTGGATTGGATACATAATTCCATGAATTACTTAAAACTACATAGACTGATGTAACCTATCTCTATAGAGAGTCTTTAAATTATACCTCAGAGCACTGACAGTTTATGTAATCAAGTAATGAAGAGACAATCATCCATAATAGAGAACACCGTTATTCATTATGATAGAAAAACTCTATCTGACTAAAGGATAATCCATGACAATAGATGAAAATTGTTTATCAAAACAAAAACAATATCTCTTCAAAAGATCTTGAATTAAAACAGAGTTTTAACATAAACTTAAAGCAAATAACTCCAACAGCTTGAGAACGATCTCTAGCATCTTCCTTGGAGTTGGTAGTCCCGTCATCCTCAAGCACTATCATCAGCTTGATTCTCTGCATAGCGCAGCCAAAACATGATTAGTACTCACAGTAACCACTACTCACAAGAAGTAGAAAACTGATACTAAACATGATGACGTACCTTGTCCATTGGTGTTAACGCTTGGACAATTTGCTTTCCAGTGTCCCATCTTGCCACAGTGGTAACACTTGCCCTTTCCTTTAACTTTCCAAGCCTTTTTCATTGGAGCATAAACTCCATTGTTCCCACCAGTAGTTTTCTTGTTCTTATTCCTAGCCGTTCTCTTATGTTTTGCTCGTTTAAGAGCAGCAGACCGTCTACCGGAAGAAACCAAAACTGCTTTCTCGAGTTCCATCAGGGACTGTGCTGCCATCAAGTCACTAAGTAACTCATTAAGAGTATACTCCTTCTTGTTCATCACAACATTTAACCTGAAGTTTTCAAAGGACTTGGGAAGAGAGTTTAGTATGATATCAACTTGGGCTTCCGCGTCAATACCACCACCATGCAACGTTAGTTCATCCATGAGGTGAGTCATGGCAACCACGTGCTCTCTCACTAAACTGTTTTCAGACATTTTCTTACTCACAATCTCCCTCATGAGATTGAATCTGACAGTTCTGTCCGTCTCCCCATAAGTTGCTGTTAGATTATCCATAATCTAACAGGCCTTATCATAATGTTGATGCTGCAGCTGCAGTACCTTACTCATAGTGGTTATCATGTAGCATTTCACTACATTATTAGACTTGACCCACTTATCGTAAGACTATTGCTGCTCGGGAGTAGCATCAGCAGCTGGGACTGGCGGACAAGGATCAGTAAGAACAAACTTGTGTTCTTCCGCAACAAGAATATAATCCAAATTACGTTTCCATTCAAGGAAATTCGGACCATTGAGAGGATTTTGAGCGAGGATATTAATGACATTGTTCATGGACATTTTTGAAAACAAATAAGCGAATTAAAGTAAGCACATACTACGAACAATTGAAACAAATATGCATATAACCTTTAGATGAAACAATGCAATTTGCTTCCTCCAATCGCCCAAGCTAATTTACCGCAAGCTACATGAGTAGACGTTTACGACAAACGCTCAACCAGACCAAAATAGGTCCTTTAATTTCTTAACATGCCAGGTATCTTAAGCAAAAGAAATTAATATTGGAGATCTTAAGACCATGTTCACCTATCCGGAGCAGGAACATCATTCATGAGTTATACTCCAGGCAACATCTAAGTCAAAAATAACCACAAGCCTAACTCCGGACGTTTAGAGCGATTTAGCATACGTACTGGACCCATGCCGCATGCCCCTCACATCCTTTGTTATCTAATTTAGTTTAATCTTAGAGACCAGTGAAAGTTGTCTCAATGCAAGCTACTTGAGTAGACGTTTGCTCTGAGGCTCTGATCGCTAAATTATTTCACAGCGACTTAGCAAAGCTAATAATATAGCGGCAAATGAAATTATCGATCCCTCAGGGAAAGAAATAACGAATAATCTTTAAGTAATAAGTCAAATGTTCTTGAACACACTGATTAGGAAAATCAGATAAAAAGTTTTGTTGTTTTGAAAATCTCAGTATTTGCTAAAGGAAATTAAACAGGAAATTAAAAAGCTTTTGAAGTCAAATAAGAGAAGCACAGATTCCAGGGATATCTACCTATCAAGTATGACATGTATGAATAAATTGATTAATTCCCAAATTTAATTCCTCTTCGTAGTGAAACATCAGAAAAGTATTACGAACTTCTTTGTTGGACAATTCGTAAAGTAGATTAATTAATTACCTATCTCCGCTCGGTCTCAAGATAAATTAACTAACTCCAAAGATCTACAGATTTATTCCTACAATTAATCTCCTTCAGTTACGACAAGAAATCAGATTATATTGTGAAAATCTATTTCCATTGAAAACTATCACAGTTACGTCTCAAGTAATCAACTAGATAATCCTAAGATGTGGCCAACAAATCAAGATTATGAATAAGCATAGATTTCACAAACTACGAAGGGAAAGGGAAAATAATTCAATTAATCAAAACATGTATACATTGATAATTCGAAACCCTAGAATCTGAGAAAGGATTTAGTTACACATATTCACTGTAATATTCATCATGGAAAAATAAAACCTGAATTGCATAAAAACTGGAATCCGAAAATCTTCCCACAAGAACTTGTCTTCAAACATAAAACTCTAAAAATTCTTCAATACTAAAATCTTGTAATTGCTCTAAGTCTCTCTTTTTAAAAAAAAAACAAATTTACATGAATATTTATAGGGGTGAAAGATGTATCCAGCAGTATCTAGGGTTACATGTGCCTTTATCTCCAAATCAGATTCAGACTAGGAATCCCACATGCGCGTCGATCATGGAGGTCTGGCATCGATCGCTGGGCCTGAAACATCTTCGTCGATCGATGAGCATTGGCAGCGATCGACGTGGCCTTTGCTTCCGTCGATCTTCCTTTTCCCTTCATCGAACACTGTGCTTTCTTTGCCTCGTCGATCGACGAGCCTCTTCGTCGATCGACGAGGTGCTGAAACTGGGATTCTAATTCTTCTCTATTTTTCGACTAAAAACCTGCATGATTCATCAAACACGACATTACGAGTACAAAATCCAATTCATGCATGAAAAAGATACCAAAAACGATCTAAACACTACACAATCAGTCAAAGAACCATAAGATAAGTTGGTGAAAATCCTAACTTATCAACTCCCCCAAACATAAACCATTGATCGTCCTCGATCAATTCACAGAAAAAAATTCTAATCAAATGCAGATACAAGTGTGCAATGCCTCACAAGCCTCTTTTGGAATCTAAGTTTTACTTATTCACATAAATCATGCAATCCAAACAAATTCTTATTGGTAAACTATTGAGGAGAAACCTCACCGGGCAGTGTTTGCACTCATCGCTCAATCAAGCAAAAGGGTTTTGAAATCCACTCATTCAAAGTTTTAGTTTATTTCACCATAGGTTTGACAAATTTCTCATCTCTCCACTGCTTGTTAGTGTGGCTTTTCAGGGAATCAGGAAGGTCTTTATTTGGTTGTAATGTGGCTCACCTAATAGGTAGGATATTTTTGGCTAAGTGACTCAAAATATTTCAATCAAACCCAAAGACTCAAGCATATCATAACCACATCATTTTTCTATTTATGCACATTCTTGATCTTTCTCTTTTCTCTCTTTTTTTTTTCTCTCGGGGTTCCTAAAAACTTGCTCTTAGTTATTTATGAACAACATAAACGAGTTTCCCTCATTTTCTTTCTTTCTCTTTTTCACCAATGTTCATTTTTCTAACTTTTCTCATGGAAACCCCTAAAAGAATTTTCTTTTCTCTCTTCTTCTTCTTTATTTTTTTTTTTTCGCACATGGCCTCACATCACATTCCCACAATTCACACCATTCAATAAATCACAATCATCTTATTCATCAACCCTTCTAATCAAAGAAAAATTCATTCAAGGCTCAAAGGGGCTACAAGTGAAGATTTAAGGTTAGTGTATGAGGGATGGGCTACGAAAGAACATGCCTAAAATCATTTTCACCCTATTACCGCACTTAATGCAACCTCAAGAGAGAAATTCGTCAAATTCTAGGAAATAAATCTAACAACTTTGTCACTCATCAAACGAAAAATGGCACAAATTCCTCACAGGGTAGAAATTTTCGTTGCTCCTCAATAATTATCCAATTTCGAACGGTTATCATGCAAAAATTTAAGTTTCAAAGATCAACATATCAAGCAAAACAGCTCCTATCATTGGCTACTTTATCACACAGATTATCATTCTTAATCAGCAAATATCTCGATTATCAATCAATAATTCCAGTTCAAGTAAAGACAAGTAATCAGTCATAACACCATCATAATCAAAAAGTTCCGACTGTCCTATGTTCAAAAGCTCCTAAACAATGCTCAGACTATTCATTTAGAACAAGTACCACAAATCAAGAGTTCAAAACTTATTCAACACAGAATAAGTATCACAAATCAAGAGTTCAAGAATACTAATTTTGAGTAAAAAGCCTTGCAGAGAGCAATTGTTCACACTGAAGCAAAAGAACAAGGATGGTGATGGTTCAGAAAAACAAAAATCGAAAACAAAAACAAAAAAACAACGAAACAACAAAAAAATTAAAATAAAGTAGGAAAATGAAAACAAACAAACGTTTCCCTTTTCCTATCCTCATCCCCCCAAACTTGTTTCACTTGAAGGAGTGGAAAAGTTTGAAAGTTATATAAGGAAAAAGGAAACGGTACCTCATTCGTCCTCCGGAGGATCCTCCATCTCGACATCGGGAGATGGCCACACGGGCAGTCGCCGTTGGCGGTCTTGTCGCTCTCTCTGCCGGTGTAGGTAAATGGACTCAGGCTGCGTGTTCAGGAGGAGTCGCTGCATCTGAGTGTCGAGGTTATTCAGCCTCGTGTGCACATTATGTCGAAAGTCTGCCTGTCGTGCGTGTTCTGCTGCATGCAAGTCAGCCTGCTACTGCATAAACTGGTAGATCATCGCCAGATCCACCCCGGAAGATGAAGACTCTCCCAAGAAGTGGCGTAGCAGCCCTCTGCCGGTCCGGTAAGGGTTGTGCTCTCCTCCTCCGTCATCCTGGGGTTCCTCCTCCTCTGGCATTTCTGGGGGCGTCTGCAGTGGTCGCTGGTCTGGCTGGGTCAGTGGTCGGTGTCGAAGTCTGGAGGTACCTGGGCCTCCTTGTGCTCCGACCATCAGCCTCAAGTGGGCGAGTGTGCTCATCACCAATTATCACGGAAGTGATAATCGGTGACGTGAGTGAGGTCCCGCTGTGGAAGTGGAAATCTGTCCCATTGGACATCCGCAAAGACCAACCTGACGCCCGTGGTGAAAGCATCAACATCTTCACCAAAGTCCCAGTGCCGAGCCCTCGGTTGTCGTCCTCAAGCGACTCGATTTGTGTCAAATCGATCCCCACATGCTCTGCAATCGGGGTGATCAATCTACCGCTCCAAACGTTGCCTTTGGTGGCCTTGATCTGATGCTGCCATTGGTCCATGACTAGCGCCGCGAAGCTAAACTGCTCCCCTGTCAGCATGCAATTAAGGGCAAAAAGTTCCCCCACTCTTACTTTCCCGCTCTCATGTCTACTGGTGATCGACACCCCCATGCATCTCTGAAGATATCTGAAAACTGGGTTGTCGATGGAGGACGCTTTCAAGGTCCCCGAGTCAAACTCCCGCAGGTCTTCTTTGGCATCAGAAGTGATCTGGGTCCAGAATCGGGCAATGTCGAAGTGTGGGGGGAGAAAACCGACCCCCCAACATGGACTCCCCAGATTTCTTCAAGCTCGTCCCTTGGAATTTCGTTGTACTGGTTCAGAAGATGGAAACCAATTGTAGTAGGCTCTGATTCCGGCTGAAATTCGAAGACGTGGAGTGAGGGCAGAAACTCCAGGACAAGTGACGGGTATGTCGGCCATCGGGCTGTCATCCATGCATTCCAATCAATTCTCTGCAAGAGAGCTTCCACATCTGCTCGGATTCCCAGCATTTGCATTGTCTCTGGGCATGGGTAAAGTGTCTGCCGGATAGTGAACTCATCTCCTGAGAATTTTCTGTATCGCCTCTCATGAGCCTGTTTGGTGAAGGTGGGTCGAAAATCCATGGTCAATCTGCAAGGGTAGTGGGAAAAATTTGTCAAAGTTCATCACAATTCTACACAAAATTCCCAACATGAGTGCATCCAGTTGTGCAATAATCCACAGAAAAAATTCTACCCATGCAAAATTGATTCGACATTCATGCAATTCAAACTCTATCCCAGCATATCACCATCATGTTTGACAGAATTTGTCCCAGAAATAGCAAGACTAGAATAACGCCCCCAACTAGAATTATCCCCCAAACTATCGTTCATCAGATTCAATGAAATTCAAGCAGCAAACCAAGCACAAGTAAGTACATCGACTAAAACAACTAACCATATCGAATAATCATAATGAATAGCAACGAATTTGACAAAATTGCAAAAATGAAAACTAGGGCTCCAAGTTTAATTTTTATCAAAAATCATGCTCAAATCCTTCAAAACACATGAAATAATCGAAGAGGAGAGTGTTAGGATACATACCGTGGTTGGTAGTGACGAATTTGGGGAGAAAAAATTCGAAGTGGGTGTTTGGGAGAGTGAGAGAGAGGCGTGCGTCGTGTGTTGTGAGGAAAAGAGTGAAAAGAAGTGGGTTTTATACCCGTCTCTGTCCGGCCCCAGAAACACTCGCATCGATCGACGAGGCATCTTCGTCGATTGACAAAAGTGAAACTTGCTCATCGATCGATGACGATTGGAGTCGATCGACGTGGAAGAATTTCCTCATCGATCGATGCCAAAAAGCCGCGGTCGACGTGGCCCGACAGATGACTGGACCCGAAACAATTCGAAAAAGAAAAATGAAACTCAACTGACATAACTTGACTAAATTGAAAATAACAGAATTAAATAAAATAGGAATCTGTTGGGTTACCTCCCAACCAGTGCTTGGTTTTATGTCGCTAGCTCGACAATACCTGAGTTTTTAAGGGCAGTTTATGTAGTACTTCTCCACTGCTTCGATTTGAAGAGGGGTGAAGTATGGTTTCAGGTTTTGCCCATTCACTTTGAAATTCTTTCCATCTTGGCCGGCTAATTCAACTACACCGTTCATGAATTGGCAGATCACGGTGTATGGTCCGGCCCACTTTGACTGCAGCTTTCCGGGCATGAATCGAAGACGGGATTTGAAGAGGAGAACCTTGTCACCTGAATGGAAAACATGCGAGCGGATCTTTTTATCGTGGAATCTCTTCGCTCGATTCTTATAAATGACGTTGTTCTCATAGGCTTCGTCCCGGAAGTCTTCTAATTCGTTCAGTGCCATGGCGCGTTCTTCTGCAGCTGTCTTCCAATCCAGATTTAATTCTTTCACTGCCCTCCAAGCCTTGTGTTCCATCTCGACGGGAAGGTGACATGATTTCCTGAAAATCAGCTGCTATGGAGATGTCCCAATTGGTGTTTTGTAGGCGGTGCGGTATGCCCAAAGTGCATCGTCGAGAACTGTCGCCCAATCCTTTCTTTGCTTTACCGTCTTCTCTAAGATCTGCTTGATTTCTCTGTTGGATAGTTCTATCAGCCCGTTCCCTTGAGGGTGATATGGGGTAGTAACGCGGTGCTTTACTCCGTACCTAGCAAGAAGAGAAGAAAGCCATCTGTTACAAAAATGTGATCCCCCATCACTTACCAGGGCTCTTGGTGTTCCGAATCTTGTTATGAGCTTTTGCAGGAACTTGATGATGACTTTGAAATTGTTGGTGACTGTCGGAATGGCTTCGACCCAACGTGATACGTAGTCCACTGCCAATAGAATGTATGTGAATCCTTGCAATGGCAGGAAGGGTCCCATGAAGTCGATCCCCCAGACATCAAATATTTACACTTCAATCACCGGAGTCTGTGGCATCTCATCCCTCCGCGAGATGTTGCTGGTCCTCTGGCAGCGATCACAGCCCGTTATCCATCCGCGACACACTTCGTAGATGGAAGGCCAATAGAATCCGCTTGCTAGGATTTTGAAAGCAGTCCGGTTAGCTGAATGGTGGCCACCAGTAGGAGATGAATGGCAGGCTTTGAAGATTTTCTGCCACTCGGACTGGGGCACACAGCGGCGAATGACGCCGTCAGCACATTTGCGCCACAAGTAGGGATCCTCCTAATAGTAGAATCTGACGTCGTGCAGAAACTTCTTCTTTGCATATGGGGAGGAGTCCAGAGGAAGTACGCCGCCGACCAAGTAGTTGGCGAAGTCTGCAAACCATGGAGTTTTGGATTCATAATTCTCTCCCATGTCCCTCAAGGCATAGACCTGTTTGTCGGGGAATGTCTCTTGGATTGTTGATTTTTGATCATCTCCTTTGACCGGTGGTTCGATTCTCGACAAGTGGTCGGCGATGACGTTCTCGCTTCCTTTTCTGTCCTTGATCTCCAAGTCGAACTCTTGCAATGGCAGTATCCATCGGATCAGTCTGGGCTTGGCATCTTGTTTTGCGAACAGATACCTGATTGCTGCATGGTCGGTGTAAACAATTGTTTTTGAGCCTATCAGATAAGGCCGGAACTTGTCCAAAGCATACACAACCGCGAGCATCTCTTTTTCCGTCGTGGTGTAGTTGCATTGGGCCGAATTCATGCTCTTGCTAGCGTATTGAATCACATTTAAGAGTCTTCCTTTCAGTTGGCCCAGAACTGCTCCAACAGCGTAGTCGCTGGCGTCGCACATCAAAGTGAAGGGCTCTTCCCAATCTGGTGCGGTTAGGACAGGTGCAGTTACCAGTGCTTCTTTCAGCTTCTCAAAAGCTTTCAGACATTCTTCATAAAAAACGAAGGACACATCCTTCTCCAGCAGGTTGCACAAGGGCCGAGATACCTTTGAGAAGTCTTTGATGAACCTCCTATAGAATCCTACATGACCTGGGAAACTTCGGACGGCTTTGACATTTGTTGGTGGTGGCATCTTCTCAATGGCTATCACCTTGACTCAATCCACTTCCAGTCCTTCGGCTGATACTCGATGTCCCAACACGATTCCTTCTCGTACCATGAAGTGGCATTTCTCCCAATTGAGGCATAGGTTTGTCTTGGTGCATCTCTTAAGTACAGTAGCCAAATTCTGCAAACAGACATCAAATGAGCTACCAAAAACCGAGAAGTCGTCCATAAATACCTCCATGATGTCCTCGATCAGATCGTGGAAGATTGTCGTCATGCATCTCTGGAAGGTGGCCGGTGCATTGCATAATCCAAAGGGCATCCTTCGGTAGGCGAATACTTCATATGGACAGGTGAATGCCGTCTTGTGTTGATCTTCAGGTGCCACAGCTATCTGATTGTACCCTGAGTAACCATCAAGAAAGCAATAAAAAGGGTAACCAGATAATCTATCGAGCATTTGATCAATGAAGGGAAGAGGAAAGTGATCCATGCACGTGGCGGTGTTCAAAGCTCGGTAGTCAATCTAGACTCGCCATCCCGTGATTGGTCTTTGCGCTACTTCTTCTCCATCATCATTCTTTACAATTTGCATCCCTCCTTTCTTGGCCACTACTTGTGTAGGGCTTACCCACTTGCTGTCGGAGATTGGGTAGATCATGCCATGGTCAAGGAGTTTGAGAACCTCCTTCTTTACAGCCTCCTGCATGATGGGATTCAAATGTCGTTGTGCTTGTCTCTTTGGTTTGGCATCCTCTTCAAGGATGATCTTGTGCATGCACAGCGAAGGACTGATCCCTCTGATGTCTCCCAAAGTCCATCCGATGGCGGACTTGTATGTCCGTAGAACTCTCAACAGTTTGTCTAACTCCCCCTGTGAAAGATAAGCAGAAACGATAACAGGGTAAGTGCTATCTGACCCAAGGAATGCGTACCTGAGGTGTGTCGGGAGTGTCTTGAGCTCTAGAATTGGCGGCTCAGAGCTGGAGATCGGCTTTTCCGGACTGCCATCAATCGATGAAGCATCTTCTTCGATCGACGAGGTGCTTGCTGCGACGTCGATCGTCGAGGCATTGGAGTTGATCGACGAGTAGTGGCTGGGCAGCGGTTCTCTTTTAAGTTCTTTCTCGCGAGTTACCTCCTCGAACACATCCAGCTCCATGACCAGATTCATGATCCCCTTGGTTGCTTCGTCCAGATTTGTGGATGAGGAAAGGGAGTGTTGCAAGCAGTTTTCCAGGAAATCCGGCTCACTTTTGAGATAGGCAAAAGGGGAAAACATTACCGGGCTGAAGCAGTTGATCATGTGGAATTCTTCTGCATAGCTTCCATCGTCGTGCTTCTGCATTGCCTTGTAAATCGAGAATGTGACGGACTTATTGTTCACTCGGAACGTCAGCTTGCCGTCGTGGATGTCGATTAATGCCCCTCCGGTTTTCAGGAATGGTCTTCCAAGAATCAAAGGAATGTTTCGATCCTCCTCCATGTCAAGCACCACAAAGTTAGCTGGAATTATGAAATCCTTTACCTTTACCAGCACATCTTCAATGATGCCCTTCGGATAGGTGACTGATCGATCGGCCATCTGAAGTGAGATTGTTGTGGGTTTGATGCTTCCGATCTTTAACCGTCTGAAGATTGATAGTGGCATCAAGTTGATTGATGCACCTGAATCACAGAGAACCTTCCCGAAGGTCTCACCTCCGATGACACAAGAGATTGTGAAGGAACTCGGGTCTTCCCTTTTGATCGGCATCTTCTTTTGGATGATGGCGCTGCACTCTTCGAACAGGTTGACCATCTCGTGCTCCAAGAATGGTCTTTTCTGAGAGACCATGTCTTTCAGAAACTTGATGTACCCGGGCATCTCTTGAAGAGCTTCTACCAATAAGATGTTGATATGCACCTTCTTCATTGTCTCCAGAAATCGTGCATACCTTTCGTTCATCTTGGTCTTGGCTAACCGCTGCAGATATGGCAAAGGCGGTTTCTTCATTGGTGGAACAGGGGCGGTCGTCGATCGACGAGGGTCAGCCTCGGTCGACGGAAGTTTTGGCTCTTTGTCGATCGATGGGGAAGTGTTGTCGATCGACGGGGCTTCACCTGTGACGACTTCTTCTTCTTTCTCGGCTTCTCCTTCAGCTCGGGTGTCTGTCCCTGCTTGCTTGGGTCCTTCATATGTTTTGCCCCCTCCCAGAGTTATAGCGTTCACCTGGTTCCTCTGATTCTGATTCTTGGGGTTGACCTGAGTGTTGCTCGGAAGATGTCCCGGCTTGTGTTTAGTTCCTAGGGCATCGACGATCTGGCTGACTTGATTTTCAATGATCTGCACGTGCTTTTGCATCTGATCAACCTTTGTGTTCACGCCTGAAATTTCCTGCTTCAACTTGGCTACAGTATCAGTAGAGCCTTCCATGAACTTAGCCAAAATCTCCTCGAGATTTGGCTTCTTCTTCTCCACTATTGCTCCTTCTTGTACGGCAAATCCTAGTGATGGTTGCTCTGCAGCTTGAGGGTTTGCGTAGGAGAATCCAGGGTGATTCCTTGCGTGATTGTAGGTATAGGGTTGGTTATTCTGCTGATTGTGTTGCTTGTATCCTCCTCGGTAGTTGTTTTGATAACCGCCCCTTTGAATAAAATTCACTTCAGCATTGTCTTCCTCGGCTGGACCCTGCACTGCTTCAACTGCAGCAACAGTTTTCTCTTGCTTCAAATTAGCAAACTCTTCATTAAGCTTTTTCAGCTCGGCTGCCAAATCGGGTTGCTCGGCAACTTTTTCCACTACTTTCTCGACAACTTTCACAGGCCGAGTTCGGCTTGAGGACCATCGTTGAGTGTTGTTGGCCATCTTTTGGAAGAACTCCATGGCTTTCTTTCCACTTTTCGTCATGACTGTGTCTCCTAGTGTGGTGTCCACCAATTTGGCTGTCTTAACATTGAGCCCTTCATAGAACGCCTACGCTTGTTCTCCTAGCGGAAAACCATGTCCGGGACAGGCTCTCAACAGCTCTTGAATCTCTCCCACGTCTCACTGAAGCTCTCATCAGGCCTTTGAGCAAACCTGATGATTTCTTTTCGTTTTTGCCTGATAACATTCGGAGGGAAAGAGTTCCCTAGAAACTCATTCCTCAATTCGGTCCACGTGCCTATACTTCCCTTGTCCAGTGCGGTGAACCATGATTGTGCCTTATCCCTCAGAGAGAATGCGAAGAGACGCATTCGGATGGCACTCTTGCTGACTCCTCCAATTTTGAAAGTGTTGCAGAGCATAATGAACTTATCCAAATGCGCATAGGGGTCCTCAGTAGGTCTTCCTCCGAATTGATTTTGTTGAACCATCTGCACCAATCCGGTCTTCAGTTCAAAATTGTTAGCATTGATGCCAATCTTGAAATCTGTCTCCTTGAACCGAGGTTTATACCGGTTCTGCATTGCTTCCTCTTCTTCCTCGTCGTCAGATTCCTCTGGAGGATCCTGGTTGTCTTCCTCTTCATTGTTGGGATTGTCCTCAAATAGTGGGTTATGGCGAAGATCCCTTCCATTCGGATTGTTCCTCTCGAGGTCTCTTTCCAGATTGTACTGTTGGATTTGCGCCCTCATAGCTTGAACTTCTTGAAGAAGCACAGCCTGCTCCTCTGCAGTTAACACTGGTGGAGGCGGTGGTACGTTATCTTCCATCGTGTGATTACTTGAGCTTTCCTGAGCACGCTTATTCCTTCGGATCTTTCTGCAAGTGGCTTCAATGTCCGGATAGTAATAAAGCGGGTCCTTTCCTCTAACTCTTGTACTCATGCACTACCTGTACAGCAAAGGAGGTAGTGAGGTAAGACTGAAAATAAACGGAACGAACTGAAATAAGAAAACTGAGCCTCTGAAACGAACAAGGCGTCGATCGACAAAACAAAAACAACTTCATCGATCGAAGAGGAATAGCATCGATCGACGTGGAATACGAAAAAAAATGAGAAAAATTTCAGAAAATACGAAAATTAAAGCCTAAAGCAATATTTCAATCACAGACTTAATAGTAAGATTAATTCTATTCTTTCCCCGGCAACGGCGCCAAAATTTGATCGCTAAATTATTTAACAGCGACTTAGCAAAGCTAATAATATAGCGGCAAATAAAATTATCGATCCCTCAGGGAAAGAAATAACGAATAATATTTAAGTACTAAGTCAAACGTTCTTGAAAACACTGATTAGGAAAATTAGATAAAAAGTTTTGTTGTTTTGAAAATCGCAGTATTTGCTAATGGAAATTAAACAGGAAATTAAAAAGCTTTTGAAGTCAAATAAGAGAAGCACAGATTCCAGGGATATCTACCTATCAAGTAGGACATGTATGAATAAATTGATTAATTCCCAATTTTAATTCCTCTTCGTAGTGAAACATCCGAAAAGTATTACGAACTTCTTTGTTGGATAATTCGTAAAGTAGATTAATTAATTACCTATCTCCGCTCGGTCTCAAGATAAATTAACTAACTCCAAAGATCTACAGATTTATTCCTACAATTAATCTCCTTCAGTTACGACAAGAAATCAGATTATATTGTAAAAATCTCTTTCCATTGAAAACTATCACAGTTACATCTCAAGTAATCAACTAGATAATCCTAAGATGTGGGCAACAAATCAAGATTATGAATAAGCACAGATTTCACAAACTACGAAGGGAAAGGGAAAATATTTCAATTAATCAAAACATGTATACATTGATAATTCGAAACCCTAGAATCTGAGAAAGGATTTAGTTACACATATTCACGATAATATTCATCATGGAAAAATAAAACCTGAATTGCATAAAAACTGGAATCCGAAAATCTTTCCACAAGAACTTGTCTTCAAACATAAAACTCTAAAATTTCTTCAATACTAAAATCTTGTAATTGCTCTAAGTCTCTCTTTTTTTAAAAAAAACAAATTTACATGAATATTTATAGGGGTGAAAGATGTATCCAGCAGTATCTAGGGTTAGATGTGCCTTTATCTCCAAATCAGATTCAGACTAGGAATCCCGCATGCGCGTCGATCGCTGGGCCTGAAACATCTTCGTCGATCGACGAGCATTGGCAGCAATCGACGCGGCCTTTGCTTCCGTCGATCTTCCTTTTCCCTTCGTCGAACGCTGTGCTTTCTTTGCCTCGTCGATCGACGAGCCTCTTCGTCGATCGACGAGGTGCTGAAACTGGGATTCTAATTCTTCTCTGTTTTTCGACTAAAAACCTGCAAGATTCATCAAACACGACATTACGAGTTCAAAATCCAATTCATGCATGAAAAAGATACCAAAAACGGTCTAAACACTACACAATCAGTCAAAGAACCATAAGATAAGTTGGTGAAAATCCTAACTTATCAGGCTCCCACTTCTCATCTTAAACTAAATGTTTTATTTAGAAACCTCATCGCACCAAACCTGGTGAGGGACCTCTAACACAAGCTACTTGAGTAGACGTTTATGCTTCAAGATGCCTCACTTCCAGTGAGAGGTCGTATTTGTGGATGTCTATTGATCTTGGTTAGAAAAGAACCAAAATCCAGCTTAGTATTTTTAATTCTAAAGGTTTCATGCGCACACATTATTTTATGTTCCCATAAATTATGTCACACCCAAAATTCCATCATAAATTAATATGATCCCGGAATTTATAGACACAATTAAAAACATAAAATAAATCACATAAGACATGCTCAAAAATAAATTGCAACATGCTTATAACAATAAATAATTAAAGCAAATAATCATGCTTCCTATTATTTACTAGTACGCACATAATAAATCACATCAATATGAGAATAAATAAATAAACAAATAAATTCTCGTGGCCCCTCAGATGCGATTACATGGAAATAAATTAAATCTTACTATTACAAGATTTAATTCCAATGCAGATCTTCAAACTGGGCCTCCGTCTGACTTGAAATCTGATTTGGACTTGCTTCAACAGCAATTGGGCTTCAATTAGGGTTTTAGGCCCAAGAAAGAAGCCAAACCCTAATTTTCACACTGCAGGCTGCCTCCGGGCTGATGGGACCGAGCTCCGGCCCGGGCTGGGAAACCCAAGGGTTTTGAAACCCTAGTTTAACAACACCAGTCGCCGCCACCTTACAGCCCACTGCCAGCCGTCTTTCCGGCCGCCCCCTGCGGCCGGAGCTCACAGCCAGCCGTCGCCCCTACTCAGCCCTCGTCACCAGCGAACCCACCGCGCCGTGGAGTCTTCGCAGCCGTGTCTGAAATGCAAGCTCGCGCTCGCTGTGGTCACGCAGAAGCAGCAGCAGGCAGGGCTGCGCTGCGAATCCACCGCCGCGCGGTCTGCTTCATCGTGGACCACCATCGCCGCGCGCAGGGGTTGCGCGGCCTGCCTGGCACGCCACCACTGGCTCTGCATCAAAATGCGACGGGAGAGAGAGAGCGGGCGCGGCCCAGCCGCAGGGAAGAATCCCCGCCACCGCCACCCACCGCCGTGCTGCCGCCGTAGTCGTTGAGATCTGGAGGGTGAAGGGATGAACCCTAGATGTTGTGTTCTTCGATTCTTTGTTCATCGTTTCTCGTTCTTTTTCTGGATCTCAGATTTTTACAGATTTGAATAATAAAAATACAATAATTACAGATCTATAATCTATTATAATTTTTGCCTATCAAATCTAACCACGGATTTTCTCGTGGTGAAAAACAGATCCAAAAATGAGAAGGTCACGAGAACAAAAACATCCACAACAAGTTAAATCAATCCATGAACATACATATTTATTTAATTTCAATCTATCCAAGATAGAGCCTAAGAACATCAACCAGGATCTGATACCAATTGTAGGGTTTGAGTCTACGATGGACAACATGAGTTGCAATTAATTAAATTCTTGCCAAGGATCGTTCTTAGGATACCAGGAATAAATATCAATTAAATAAATCATGCGAACCTATGCATGCTCCTACAAAATTGATTGTAGAGGATGGAATTTAGGGATACCTGATCTTCACCGTTTGATCTACAGATCTAGATCGGAGAATAAAACGATGAAGTAACCTTAGATCTGAGATAGAACGCCGGCGATGGAATGTTGTTCCTACAGATCTGATCTTCTGATATGTTCCCTTGCTTCTTGGAAATCTGGTGAGGATTATCTACCAAGTTGAATCCGAGATATGGAGAAATCGATCAGTTTCTCCCTTTCGGATCGCTGCCGCCGTCTCTCTCTCTATATTTTCAATATACTGAAAAATCTCTTACTGATCTGATAGAGAGAAGGCATATATATAGTATTAGGGTTTTGAGAAACCCTAACCCTAATGGACTTTGAGCAGTTCATGGGCCAGACCAGGGACCAGATGCAAATAATAAAGTGGGCCCTCTTTATTAATTAATCCTTCTTTGTTCAGCCCAGAACATAATTAATTAATAAAATATTGTTTTAACCTTCAACACGGTAACAATGCTGACTCGCCCCTTTATTACCACGTTATTAGGAACGGGTTGCACCAAACTAACATGATCCACATATTTAAGGTTTTAGACATTCATTAATTAATTTGGCTTATGACAATCAGCCACAATTAATTAATCTCTTATTTCCTGAGTAATACCACTCACTCATTTTCACTTATGCCTGAATTAAATAATTCAACCTGCAGGGTTTAGCATAATGAACCTTGTGAGCTCCTCAGGGAATGTCACCATCCTGAAACGGATATGCTTACCTAAACGTCCAGCCTAAATAGGCCACACACAAGTTGCCAACACCCAAAATACGAGTATTAGAGTACAAGTAAGAGTCGCCACCTTGGTAAATCAAAGTGTGGTCAATCTGTGTGTGCCCCTTATCCTTCAGTTAGGTTTTAGATCATAGGAACTATGTTAGGGATCTGGCTCATTCATATGTCAATGAGAATGGCACATCCCACTGTTGATCCCATCAATACATAACCATGTACCAACACATCAAGTAGCTAGGATAAGCCCACTTATGAACCGATGTGCCGCAGCTTAGATCGACAGCCTATCCAAGGACTGTCTCAGCTGTGATATTGTTTATATCTCGCTAGGTCAAACGACTCATATGATTCTCGGTGATCTCCTACACACCATATGGTCATCCCTATAGGCGAGATAATAGGATATTATGGTTCGTTGTATGTTTGTTTCTTCAGACATCGAGCATTGTTGCAGCAACATATATGAAGACCAATGTACAAAACACTTAATCATATATGCTTTCAGTATACAATCCCAACATCAGCAGTACCAATTGCATCACTGGCCCGCTCTGCTGTTTGCTGACCATCTGAGTTCTTCAACAGAGATGTGGTATCACTCATGAACCTAGTCAGAACAATAGATTCAACATCGAAAATATTGGAGCCCGATTATACATTGACATCATTGGTTTCTTGAATCACATCTCCTGTATCTTTCATAGTCCTTCGCACTAACGTAGCTTCTTCAAAAATAGCATTGCATGTTATTTCCACTAGATTGGTGGTCCTTTTAAGCACTCTATAACCCTTGTGAGAAGGATGGCCATATCCTAGGAACACCCCTTCGTCAGCTATGGGAGAGAAAGTACTTAACATAGACTTCCCAATTTTATGGATATAACATGGTGAATCAAAAGCACCAAAATGAGCCAAGGAAGGCTTACGACCATGATACATTTCTTAGGGAGTCTTGTTGAACCTGTCATTCAGTCCACTACGGTTCTGCGTGTAGCAAGAAGTCATTACGGCTTCTCCCTAATAACTTTCATCGAGATTTTTATCAGCAACTATCGTCCTCACGACCTCTTTCAAATTTCTTTTCCTCCGTTTGGCTAAACCATTTTTCTGGGGTCTTCTTGCAGTGGACCTTTCATGTCCTATCCCAGCTCAGTGCAGAAGTCATGTAGAGCACCGTTACAAAATTATGTGTCATTTTCTTATCTTATTCTTTTCATCGTGACCTCTTTGTCATTTTGTACATGAAGTATCTGCTCCGATAGGATTATCTTAACCTCATCCGTGCTTTTCAGCAACCTCACCCATGTGTACCTGGAATAATCATCAATCACAACCTGTGAATAATTTTTGTTGCATACATTGGATGGAGTCACTGGGCCGAATAAATCCATGTGCAGTAGCTGAAAGATTCTCTCTGAGGTGGCTTTTTCTAGATTCAATCTGATGGATGCCTTGGTTTGCTTCCCTTACTGGCAAGCTTTACACACTCCTTCGTTTTTGAAAGTTTCCTTGGGCAATCCATTGACTATGTTGTTCTTGGCTATGTAGTTGATTTTCTTGAAGTTCAAATGCATCAGCATCTTATGCCATAGCTAGTTGGTTTCTTCTTTGCTAAATGCGATGAAGCATGCGTTTTGTTATCCACTTTGCCGATCTACCACGTAGAGTCCTCTTTTTCTGATTCCTCAAAGCTTCACTTCTCCGGTGGTCTTATTAGCAATCTCGCATCCTATATCAAGGAAAGTAACAATGTACTCATTTTCACTTAGCTGACTGATGCTCAGCAGGTTGTGCTTCAGACTATCGACGAGGGCCACGATGATAATGCGCATTCCATTTTGCAATATGCACCCTCTTCCAATCGCTCTCCCTTTTGACTTTTTGAAGATCTGTAAAGATATCTTTTTCTCAAGTCATGTGTCCTTAGCATCCAGTGTCCAGGATCCATTTTTTTAATTTCTTCGAGGTTCTTCTTGGTGGACCCTCTTCCTGTAAAAAACGGATTAATTCTTAGGTACCCGATAGATTAATCCCTTAGGAATCCAGACTTTTGTGATCTTGACAGTCTTCATGTTATCACTTTTCACTACATTTCCCTTCCTCTTAAAGTAATGCAATGAATTAGCATGGGAGGGTGTGGTTGTATTCTGAGCCTTTCTAGTCTTATGAAAACGAGTTAGATTAGACTCAAGCTTCAAGTACGTGTTCCTCTTACTTGGAGTGTTTACTAGCTTCCTTGCAATCTTAGCAGATCGCTTAGCCATGCTGGGTTATGAATGAACCTTCCTAGCAGATGAATTACTCTGTTGGGTTCCATTATCTGACTTTGTTGACTTCCTCCCAGCAAGTATTCTTTTCAACCTTTGCTGATCGCCCAATTGGGGATTTTTCACTTGCTAGCATTTCTGCTGAACTACCTGTGAAGGTTTAGCATTAACCCCTTTAACCTAAGAATTCTGCTGAACATTCCCATTTGCTGGAACATAGATAATTTTCTTTGATTGCTAGATTTCAGCAATGCTCAAATCATTTTCTTCGAAACCAATTCCAACAAAATCATTTGGACTTCTTTGAGCATGGAAAATCTAGATCTCTCGTGCTTTTTGAAAATCTACATTGACAAGGTATTTGCATGGAGTTTTTGCTCGTTAAAATTTCATTCTCCTCTTTTAAATTTTTTAAATTTTTAGTAAGTGTGGAGAATTCAGTTTTAAGTTTTAAAAGTTCCTCGTGTGCTGACCTAGGTTATTCAATCTCATTTGCCAAAATAGAAAGATGAGATTTCAGCAAGGAATTTATGTTTGCTAATGCATCTTTCAAAGCATGAAATTTTGAAAAGTCTTCTAAAATAAAATCCATGGTTACATTTCCTGAGTTAGAGAAATATGAATCAACAATATCATGCATGTTTGCTGAACAAGAAGTAGCAGACATAGTAGAATTTACTACCTGATTGTTCGTGACTGCTTGGGCAGATTCTGCCACTTGTTCTTCGTCAGAATCTTGATCATCATTTATTCAAGCCACGAACACCATCTGAGCATCTTCCTCATCTTCTCGGAGGAATAATTTTCATCATCATAGTCTGGAACGTTTGGTATTTTGGTTTTGGTCTACAGAGCTTTAGTGACCGCCTTCGATGCGCGCGTTTTGAGTATCTTTTTCAATCTCTTTCTTTTTTCTATGTCTACACAAGGGCATTCGAACTTTAAATGATTAGGGGAGTTACATTCCTAACAGGATCTTGGCGTCTTCTTTGAGGTTCGGTTCTCTATTGGCTGTGATGGTTGAGATTCCACTTTCTTAACTTTTGCCTTCAGCACTAACTTCTGCAGCCTTTTCATTTGTTCCTCCAGTTCACCGATGGAACACCCAGCCTCTTTAGGTTGCGACCCACTTGCTGAGGTGGTCTCCTCTGTTGGGCTTGATTGAGCTGGGTGATCTGAGTAGAATAGTTTCTTCATTTTCCATTTCTAAGAATCTTTCTTTACAAAGTTTGATGCGTCTTCAGCATGGTTCTCAGTAGATGAAATGACCCTTATAGCTTCATTTTTGTTTATCTGTTGAATATCCCACTTATGGGCTTGAAGATGTGCGAATAATTCTTTCGTAGTCATACTTGAAATATCATTTTCTTTGAGGCTTGTCACCTTGAGAAACCAATCATCATTGGGCATCTTTAAGAGGAACCTTCGCGTTCATGTTAACGAGCTCATACATCCTTCGCAACTCTTTTAACATACAAATGATAGAGTTAAATCTAGGTTACATTTGCTTTATTGTCTCTAAGAAGCATCTGGAACGATTCGTATTTGTCCACGCATTGTTGAAGCTTGTTCCGCTTCATCTGATCTGTCTCTTGACATAATGTGCCAACAAAGTCCCAAAGTTGTTTGGCTTTGTTAAATTCCAAAGCTTCCATCATCAGAGTTTTAGGGAGGAAATTCAGAATCAAGCCCATAGCCACAGAGTCAAGTTGTGAGCATATTCGGTCATTACTGGTTCACTCTGCGTATGGCTTATACAAATATTTCTGGTCCATTGGTATCAACACCAAGTCGAGCATTCACCTTCTGGATTTTGATAGGTCCTACATCGATCATGTATGCCATTTCTGGGTGAATATTATTTAGAGTGATCAACGACCTCTTTTTCCAGAATTTGTACATTTTTGGAGAGTACTTTAAAAGCTTTACATTGTTCGCCACCCGAGCTTAACACAATACACAAGAAAAAAATGCAAGGAAAATGGATCTTGTCCTTAGCAACTCAGAAGCAGCTAGTTTGTAAAGACCAACCGCTCTGATACCATTTGTTGGTCCCCGATCAGAGTATCTATATATGTAGTGGAAAGTTTGAGGGGTTCTCGCACTTATATTGCTAAGGTCTCGACTTAGCAAGTCATTGTTAAATGTATGTCTTAGCTCGAAGCAGTACTTATGTTTATTCAAGTTAAACAACAACACTTGTGGTGTTGTGTTTTAAAACAAAAGAAAATGTAAAATAGTAAGCATTAAAATAACACTAAGGTTATTATAGTGGTTCGAATAAATGTTCTACGTCCACTCTTCAGTCTGCTGACTGGAAATTCACTAAGATTGATTAAACAAGGCAAGAATTGAACTCTAACTACGAGCAGCACCTCTATCTAGTCACAACGCACCTTCAAGCAATGTCCATCACAATCTTCTCGACAACACCGGGAGGGAGGACACACATCCCTTCTCCTTGGTCGCCGTATTAGAAGTTTTACAGTTCTTCTTGGAACTTCTCACTCTTGCGGCTAGATGCCCGTACTAGTCAACCTTGCACATCAAGGTGACTGCTAAGTTCTTTCTTAGACAGAAATAACTCAATGGACAACCTTAGAAGCGAGCTTCTTTGGTCTGGTGATGAACAAGGTAGCTTTTGCAAAACCTCATTTGTGTACTTAATTGGGTTTTCGAATTCGACAGAGTTTTGACGTGTACTTGCACGTAAGTGTTGAACCTTTTGAATTAGCCAAACTTTATGTCTCTATACAAATCCTTTTGTTTATAGACGAAGATACAACCATCTTAGTTTGAATCTTTTTGTCCGTTAGACTTTGTTCGTCTCTTTCTTTGTCTGATTGGTTCTTTCCTCATCTGGCCAACTTGTCAGAACGAATCTTTGAGTTGAGATTGGAAGTCTCTTTTTTGTCTCTTGATAATTCAGCTTTTCGATTCGAGGAGATTCCTTAATCTCTCGAAATTAAAGATCCTTCGATTTTGCAGCTTTTAGTCGATTATTGATTACTATTAGACGTTTTGTTGAGTCGCTATTCTTCTACTGAGTGATCACTGATATTTCTACCAGATTAATTGCAAATATAGTGGTCAAATAAATTTATACTCGAATATCGAACCCACAAAGAAAAGAAATGGAAATAGTCCACTGTACTAAAATACAGTTTCAGATTAATTGTTTGAGTAATTCAAAATGAGGTTTGATTTATTAAACTAGGCAGATAAAATAAAATAAAAACTTATATTAAATAAAGTAAAACACAAATCCTAGGGAAGAAATCTTTTTATGAATAACATGATAGAATCAATTAAAATAAAAGATGGAATACTGCAATTATGTTATATTTTCTGGGTCGCGCAAATTTAACCTAGATTACTAATTAGTGACATCTCCTCTCGGTCTCAAGAACACCAAATTAATCAATCTCATAAGCAAATAAGTTCAATTCCTACAGTCTAATACATCTCAATGGACAGTATAGAGTATATCATGCATTTCTAATCACACTATCAATATTCACCTCTCGGTCCTTCTATCAATAGCTAGACATCTAAATTAATCATCACCGCTCGGTCCTTGAATTAAATTAGAATTAAAAAACACAGGAATCATGAACCTAATTATTAATCCTTGACATAAATTCAAAATAATATCAAACCCTATGAATAAAAGACATAATTAAACTGAAATAAACTTGCATTAAAAAAAAAAAAAAATTTAGAATGCATAAAAATAAATACAAAAATCTAACTACATAAATTGAGGTTGAGAAGGATATATGAACGAATGTTCATTAGCTGATTGAAGTCCACTGAATAAACTAGCCTAGAGGGGTATTTATAGTGTTTGTATGGGCTTTACAAGGCTGAATTCTATAGGAGATAGGAGTAGATTTTATGCATATCTATATCTTCATATCCTACAATGAGTATATCTTTAATCTTGAGTCTTCAGGGCTTCCAATATGATATATATCTTCAATATTGGCCAAATCTCACCCAAGATTCATGAATACCTTCCAGAAATTCGTCAAAAATATTCGCGTCGGTCGACGCGGCTCCGCGTTGGTCGAAGTTGATCTACCCCGTCTGCGCAGCCTCACGATTTTAGCCATAACTTTCACTCCCGAACTCGGATTGACTCGATTCCAGTTGCGTTGGAAATCTAACTCGAAGCTCAATCCATTGACATGCGCCAATAGCCCTAATTCCTTTTGTGAAGAATCCCTTCACTACTTTTGGAACAAATTTTCGGTGAATTCGACCTCAAATCTGCAAGAATACACCACTACAAGCGCAATACCCTCGTAGAGTGATTCATGCAATAAAAATAAATAAAATAAACTAAAATTCAAATAAAAACAAGGATAAATCAAACCAATAATGAGTGAAAATATAAACTCATCACTGAGATCTTAGCAACTTTGTTGAGACTAAGCAATCTGTTCGCTTCATTCCTTCAGCAATATTTGTATGTTTTCTAGCCTTTTGACACTTTGTTGTTTGCTAGCAACCTTAGAAATCTTTGTGTTTTGTTGAATCCTTCAGCAATCTCTTCGCACTTTGCTTGAGTCTTCTAGCAATCTTTTGAACTTTTCTTGAGTCTTCCAGCAATCTCTTCGAACTTTGTTGAATCCTTCGGCATACTTCAGTGATGATTCCTAACTTTAGTACAACTCGAATATAGTCATCCAATATAGGACTTTAACATTTTCGACAAAATTCTAAGATGCTAGAGACTAGAAATGCTAGCTTTGATGCACTAAAATCCATTACAAATACACAGCAAGATCTAAAGGGGTATATTCCTAACAATTTCATCATTATTCCCAACATTGTCTCCCTATCTCATGAAATTACTTTGATTTCTACTGTTGATAAGACAACCTACACAATTCACATGATTCAAAGTAAAGCTCAACAACGAAGAGAGGTTGCAAAGCTCATTCAAAGACGTCTGTTCATGAATAAACTTATGCTCCATCTGGAAGAAGATGAAGCCAAGAGGACTTATTAGTGGTGTGACACCACTAACCCCAAACATCAATGTTTATTCAATTATTGAATAGCCAGTTATTGAAGAGCCGGAGGATGAACCTACAAATCAAGCCACAACCATTTCTTCCCAATTTTCTATTATCTCTGAAGTGAAACACTTTGTCAAATCCCAATTAGAGGTCATCAGGCAAGAAACTCAAGAGGTGAAGGAAAAGCTAACAAAGAAAGAGCAAAAAGACGCCGAGACTATGGAAGTTGTCTCCTCCCTTAAGCTCACAATGGCGACCCTATTTGATGTTGTCAAAAAGGGGGAAGAAGAAAGGAAAAAGGAGGAGAAATTTAGGTGTGAAAGAGAAGAAGAGGAGAAGAAGAGGGGAGAAGCTGAAAAAGTTTCGAGGAGACAGATAGAGGAAGATGAGGAGAAATGGAGGGAACCTCAATTTCAAGCTATGATGAAGTTGGCCCGAAATTCGTTGATCCTAAGCCTTCTTTCTAATTAGAGCAGCTTCGTATGTTTTTAAGTTTTTGAAACCTAGCACTTCTGATTATCTAGACCTGGCACTTTTGATCATCTATTTTACAATTTTTATGTACATGTATTATATCACATTCAATGAAAAATTGAAAACTGGATTGAGGACAAACTCTCATTGTCACTCGCTCGCTCTTATGTTTTTAATTCATTAGATGAATTCACATTTTCCAATGTGATCAGCATTTTCATTTGCACTCTATTTTGATTATTATCAAGAAATATCTCTCCGAACTATCAAATAGAATACGTCGATTAAGAAAATGGTGTTTCTGAGTAGTCTTTTTAAACTCATTTATCAGTTGTCCTTTTCCACACATTAAAAAAGATATCTTTGACAACACTAAAAGGGGAAGTTGTTTGGAACTATGAAATAGGTTTACTCCTTATTTGATGTTTTGGTCTGTCAAAACAAGATTTTAGTTTCTAGTCAATTTTGACATGTAATCCTCGTGTTGGATGATTTAAGTTGTAATAGAGAAACTAGAAATTGAAGAAACTAGAAAATAGTTCAAGATGTTTAAAGTGTAGTTTCAAAACTGGAAGTTGAAGAAACTCGAAACTAGAAATCCGAAATCTTGTTTCAAAACTAGAAACTGAAGTGATTGAGAAGACAAGTTTTTAGAAATTGGATTTTCACCTGCGAAGCTACACCGAAGGCATGAAACTAGAAACTAGAAACTTGAAAACTAGAGGAATTTAGTTTTTAGTTTCAAAGTTATGAAGAGCATGTGACAAGCAAGAAGACAAAAGGAATTCGAGTGGAACTCGTGTCTTATCCAAGATCCCTTAAAGAATATCGACTAGCTATCATGAACGAGGAATATTCAATTATGGGATCCTCAAACTGGCAAACTGAGTCTGGCAGAGAAGGTGAAAGTACACTGCACAAAAGCAAAAGCTGAACAGAGCAGCTGCAGAGGAGGCTGCTACAGTAAGAAGAGTATGGCAATTATTGGACAACATCTTGTCCGTCTCTAACGGATAGATGATTCAGACATTTATAAAATTCACACATAAATAGCAGACCACATATTTATAGTAGAACACGATTCACCTACAAAAAAAACAAGTTGAACCTCTGTCAAACTAAAGCTCTCAAGCTCTATGAATTTACTGTGTGTCTGTCAACAACATGAGGCTTAGGTTTCAAGCTTAAGCTATTCATTTGGTGTTATTACTTTTTAAGTAATATACACACTAGTCAGTTTTCCTTATTGGAATCCTAATTCTCACGGGAAACTACCAACCACAGGAAGTTCTAGGAAGAACAACAAACATCCCATTACAGTTTGAAGGCTGGAAGGTGCGTCCTCACTACAAGACTGAAGAAGTGGAGCATGTTTTAGGGTGAGTGCGTTAGCAGGCCAACGGACTTTGGCATTCGATGGGCTAGCTATAGATTGTGAGACCTTGTAATCTGCAACTTAATGAATTTCCGAATTAAGTTCCAAAGAGTGAACGTAGGACTTAAGGATCCAAACCACTATAAATATCTTGTCTCGTTTATTGCTTTATTGAAGTTTCTACAATGTAGTTTTCATGCTGATTTGAAACCTTCAATACTTTCTAAATATTGATGTGTATTACTGAAAAAAACTAGTAATTTAAAACTATCAGAGAAGAATTTAGTTAAATCAAGTTTTTTCGAAACTGAAAATTGGAAATCTAGGTTTCAATTTTCAGAGTGCTAACTATTAAAACACTTCCGGTGCATATTCAAACATTCTTATCTCGGGACCATCAATGATGAACTTGAAGTCCTAGGAAGTATGTCATCTTTCCCACATGCTCATTTAAAAGATGTTTTACATGAGCTGGGTGAACTTCTTGCTAAGAGATGAGTTCTTAGATCCGAAGATGATGTTATCAACAAAGATTATGTCTTCAACATCTTTGATAAGGAAGAGAGTCCTATAAATCTTCCCTATCCCGAAACTATTCTTCAACAATAACTTAGATAAGGTCTCATATCAAGCTCGTAGAGCTTGCTTTAACCTATAAAAGGCTTTCCTCAGTCTGTACACCTTAGTACCTTGTTCAAAGCCAAGAGTTTGTTTAACGTACATTTCCTCCATAAGTTCTCTATTGAGAAAGTCACTTTTCACGTCCATCTGAATGATTGTGAAGTTGTGATTTGCTGCATCGGCTAAGAAAAACCTGAATGCTTCTAGTCAAGCTACTGGTGCAAAGGTCTCATCGTAATCATTGCCTTCGCATTGTGCATGTCCCTTAGAAACGAGTCTTGCCTTGTTCCTGACTATGATGTCGATTTCATCCAGCTTGTTCTTGGAGACCCACTTGGCGCCTTTCACTGGATGATGAGCATACCTATCTACCAAGCACTAAACTTTGTTGCGGCTGAATTCTGATAGCTCTTCTTGCATTGTGTTGATCCATCCCGGAAATTGCATCACTTCTCCAATCTTTCTTGCCTTTAATTGAAAAATATAACAAGTGAGTAGAGCATTTCCTTGCCTTGTTCGAACTGGATTTGCAACATTATCTAAAACAACATCTTCTTGATGATGTCTCAACTATTTACGTCTATGCAGCTCATCCACTTCGATTGGTTGGAAGATTGATTCTTGGCAAGATTGAATCTAAGACATCAACAAGTTCAATAGCATGACCAACCCTCTTAGTGGTATAAACACTATCTTAGGAAACTGGCCGTGAAGAAGTTAAATCTAAACATCTAGTCGGCAATTTGTTCAAGATCATAATTTCCTAAGCCTAATTATTCATCTACATTATTGATCTCTCAAAATTCTTCAACCAGTTCTTTCATGCTCCTACGCACTAAAATAGCTTCATCAAATATATCATTGCTAGTTATTTCTATAAGCCCGGTGGTCTGGTTGAGTACTTTATATCCCTTGTGAGAGGGGTGTCCATATCCAAGGAAAACACCCTCATCACCTCTGGGAGAAAAAGCATTTAACTTCGACTTCCCATTGTTGTGAATATAAAACGGTGAACGAAAAACACGAAGATGAGCTAAGGAAGGCTTACGACCATGATATGCTTCATAGGGATTTTTGTGCAGATGGTTGTTGAGTCTGCTTTTATTTTGTGTATAGCAGGTTGTGATCATAGCTTCTTCCCAATAGCGCTCACCAAAACTAGTTTGCTTGCATGGTCCTCACGACCTCTTTGAGAATTTCATTTCTTCTTTCTACATGCCCATTCCGCTATGGAGTCCTTGGGAATCTCTTGTGTCATATCCCAACTTCAGCGCAAAAATCCATAAAAGGTCCGTTGCAGAACTCAGTTCCATTTTCTAACCTAATTCTCTTCATTGTGACTCCATTGTCATTTTGGACGAGCATCTCCAGCTCAGGGAGTATGAGCTTTACTTCGTCCTTCGTCTTGATAAGCTTCACCCATATGCATCTCGAGTAGTTATCATCAACTACTAGAGAGAATCTTTTTCCTTCAATGGTGGGTAGAGTCATTGGTCTAAAGAGGTCCATGTGCAGGAGCTCCAATATACACTCTCTGCTTGCACTAACTGGCTTGTTCGTGAAACAGGCTTTGGTCTGCTTTCCTAATTAGCATGCTCTGCAAATACCTTTTTTCTTGGAGATTTCCTTAGGTGGACCTATTATCAGCTCATTCTTAACCAAATGATTTGATAGTCTTGAAATTCAGATTGTTCTACCTTTTGTACCACAACTAGTTTGTTCCATTTGAGGTGGTAGCCACAAATAATAAGCTTGTATGTCCATTATAACGGTCTACCATGTATAGTCCTCATTTCCTTATGCCTCTGAGTTTGACTTCTCCTGAAGTCACATATGAATTTTGACATTATGAATGGGCAAAGAAAACAACATAACCATTTTCACTAAGTTGACTGATGTTTAGGAGGTTATGCTTCAGGTTAGTGACAAGAGATAATGATGATGAAATTTTGTTCAACGCTTCCCTTCCCTATGACTCTACCTTTAGAGTTGTCACCAAACATGATCGTTGGTCATTTAACCACTATGAGATCTTTAAGAAGATTTGTTTCGCCATTCATGTGCGAAGATCATCCACTATATAGGATCCACATGTTCCTTATTCTTTGAAGCTGATCTGAATGTATCTGTTCCTGCAAAGTGCAAATCTTGCTTTAGGTCCCCGAACATCTTCAGGTCCTGCAGGATTAGTGTGTTGAGTCCACCCTTTGGGGATCCAAACTTGATTTATCCTCACGGTAGGTAGCTTCTCAGTGCTTTTTCCTGCCACCTCTCTTTTTCCTCTCATATTATGCATGACATTTGTTTGAGAAATTATGAAGGTTTGTGCAGTACTTTTGGAAGTGGATTTTGTTACAGGACCTCAGAAAATTAGTTCTGGATGTGCAGGATAATCGTTGATGGATATATATACTGAAAGCATTATGATTGATATATTACGAACATTGTTTATGGTTAATATACTAGAAATCATTATTGTTTTATTATCATCTCCTATAAGAATTAACAAACATGTATCGCAAGCGACTCTATTCTCTTATATCGCCGATAGGGAGATCATATGGTGTGTTGTAGATCATAGGAGATCGTATGGGTCACTTGACCTTGTGAGGTGTAAATGGTTATCACAACTGAGATAATACTAGAATAGACTATGGGTCTAGGCTGCAGCAGAGTCAATAACTAGTGGCTTTTCTTGGTTAGTAGATGTGCTGGTACGTTAGGTAATTGATAGGATATAACTGAGATTGATTCTTTTATCTGACATTAAAAGAATCTTAATCTCTATGGCTTGATGAAATATGAAGCGTAATGAAGTTTATAGAGGTATACAAAAGTTTTTGTATCACTTTTAGATACTATGATAGAGAGTTTTACATGTACTTGTATATCTGTATCTTGGCTGGTAGCAGCTTGAGTATGACTTATAGTTCTTTGATTAGGTAACCATAGGAGTATAGGATGGTGACATTTCCTATTAAGCTAAAAAAGGTTCACTGTGCGGAAGTCATGTAGGCTGATTAGGTTCAAATATAACTAAAATGGAATTGAATCATACTACTTAGGAATAAATGATATTAATTATTTTTTAGGCTTGTCAAAGCCTAAATTAATTAATGAATGTCTGAAACCTTAAATATTAGGATATATCGAGCTTGTTCCTCATAACATGGTAGCAAAGAGGTAGGACAATATTTATTCTCTGGTGGCATGAATATTAATCAATTGTTTAATTATATTCTGGGATGAATATGTGAATAAATTAATTGATAGGTCTTATTGGCTATTTACATACCAGTTCCTGGTCTGGCTCATGTAAAGCTCAAGCCCATTAAGGATCAGAATTTCCAATAAATACCCCCTAGTTCTCAAATCTCAATGCACCACAAGATCATAAGTAGATCAGAAGCAAACCAAGGGAGTTGGGAGCTATGATTGTTGACATGATCAGATATAAGGGAAGGAAATTCTGCTTTTCGATAGGCACGAAATCCAGAGGGAATCTTCACCAGTTATCCGGATCGGAGCAAGAAATAGAGATCAGAATATCAAATCTGGAGGATAATTTTTTCTTTCATCTCTCCTTGTTTTCAATTTTAATTTATTAAAAATCCAAAAATTAATCTCGATTATTTCATGATTATGTCTTATTGCGCAAGAAGAATTAAAGATCATATCCCTGCACAGTAGTTCAGTGATGAATTTCATTCAGGTATTTTGCAAACGTCTTTATGCATTCAATATGAGCATGCAAGGTTGATCATAGATATAACAATTAATTTTTAGATATCCAATAATCGGTCATAGCAAATGGGATTATGCAATTCACTTTGCAAGTAAAAATCTCTTCAATCGTTTAGTTTATGAACATTATGATCAACCTTCCTAGCCTTTGAAAAGAAATTTTATGTGGCTCAAGCCTCAAGTAGATGTTCCCCCTACTTGGTATGTTCCTCCCCTCATTTATGAAATGCAATTCGGGTCTTCAGTTATAGGAGTAACAGGGTTGGTTGTTTAGCTTCCTCGCAAAATGTTGCTTGGCAAAACTGATTAGTGAAACTGGCTTACTTTTAGTAGGAACATACTGCCAATCAACTTTCATAGGCCAAACTGGCTACCTCCTAGTTTGTGATTGAGTTAGTTTAGGAGTATATTGTTTTACCAGTTTTTCCGAAAAACAGGCTTCATGATCACTTCCTGATTAGCCAGTTTGGGGTTGCTGAGAGTCCAACTTTTAGCCTTTCAAGCGAAAGCTGGGAAATTTTTTGATACCCCAATGCCCTTCAATCTTGACTGATCACAATTATTTTTCTTTATAAAGCAAATTATCTTTTAGTCTTTGTTAGTACCAAAAGAAGATGTAAAAATGTTCAAATCATTTTCCTTTGAATAAAGAGCAATTCTTCAAATTCTCTTGAGTTTTTCACAATGAAATATTTACAAGGTTCATGCTCAAAGTTTTTCTATTTTAAGAAATTACACTCTATTTTAATATGTTTAAATTCATTTAAAATATTGAAGTGTGCTTCCCTAAGTTTGGCGAGTTCCTCGTAGGCAGATCGAGATTTGTCAATCTCATTGGTCAAAACTAAAACTTGCGCTATCAGCGATGAATTTTCTCTGGCAAAAACATTTTTAAATTCACAGAATTCAGAAAATATTTCAATAGTAGATTGGGGGAAACATCTTCTGAATCGGAGCAATACGATTTAGAGTCTCTAAAATGCATGCATAAAGCATTGAAACTGGTAGAGAGGTAGTTACCTCATCACCAGTTGCGGTTAAGGCCATCTCGACTTCTACATCATCATCATTTACTTCCTCAATAGTAGCTAGAAATACTAGCAGATATTCATCCTCTGACTCTTTGTCTGAAGTGATGTATCCATCATTGCTGTTAGGAATATCAGGCACCTCTGTTCTTGACAGCATCGCCAAGGCAACGACCCATAATGCTCTTCACTCAAAGATATTTTTGAGCATTTCTCTCTCATCTTTTTCCATGCATTGACATTCGAACATGAGGTGATCTGGAGAGCTGCATTCAAAACAAGATCGAGGTGATCTCTTCACGAACCTCTTGGCCTCTATTTGAAACCATTCATCTTGGCATTTAATATCTTCAAGAGCTTGGCCAGTTTCTTTATCTGCTCTTCCATAGAGCTCTCTCCTTCTATCTGGTAGGAGGTAGAAGAGAAAGATGTCTCTTTCACCATATTTGACTAACCGGCTAGTCTGTCAGTTTAGAATGGCATCCTTGGCCTCCACTTGGTGTCCTTTTTCATGAAGTATGCAACATCTTCAGTATGGTGGGTTGGCGAACTAGCCACTCGAACCAATTCATTCTTGTTAACCATTTGGATGTCTCACTCGTAAGCTTAGAGTTGAGCAAATAGCTCATTTGTGGAGATCTTGGAGATATATTTCTCCTTCAAACTAGTTGTCTTTACGAAGAAATCCTCTTTTGGCCTTTTGTACAAAATTTAGGCATTGAGATCCTCTGTGTAATATACTCTATCCAGCGCCTTTAGAACTCACACAATTGTGTTGAATCTTGACTCCATGAATTTAACATTTTCTCTGGGAAACATATGGAAAGATTCATACCTGTCGATGGAGACTTGGAGCTGGTTCCACTTTATCTCTTTAGATTCTTAGCACGAGCTTCCAAGATAATCCCCAAATTCTTTGGTGTTATCCAACTACATAACTTTATTGACAAGTGCCTCTAGTAGAGCTAACAGGATCAGCTCATGAGCAATGGAATCTAGTTAGATGTGTTGTTTGTCTTTCGGTGATCCTTATTGGTCCATGCTTGATGACATCATCACCTCCGATTAGGGTGTTGACCTTCATGATCTTTATGAGTCCATGCTTGATGTCGTCAACAATCTCTGGGTGTATACTTTTGAGCTGGATGGTGAATCTCTTCTTCCACATGGCGAACTTCTCCGCCTAATATGGTGGAAGCTTTGCAATATTCATCATCGATGTTTAACCAGCTTGCTAGACGAAAGAAAGAGTGCAAGGAAATGTGTCCGGTCCTCAGCGAATCAAAGTAGTTCAGTCTATAAAGACCGACCTGCTCTGATACCACTTGTTGGTCCCAAGATTAGAGTAAGTATAGTGTGCAGTAGGAATTTTAAGTTCAAAATTTCACTCACTAAATGATTGTTCTTGACCAGTTTGTATTTCAAAAAATAGTTTGTCTGCGAGTGGAATTTTTATAGTTCATTTCGAATATACTTCAACACTACAATGTCTTGAGTTTTAACACCTTTTCATAAATGTAAGAAGTTATAAAGAACAAGGATCTATAGAGGTTTGGAAAAGTCGTCCTTCATCCTCTATTTAGATTGTGGTCTGAAAATTCACTAAGCCTCCGTAACAGAACAATCTCGCGATCTATTAGTAGTTGGTAGATGCTAGTGTCTACCTATCCACTAGCTCAATCCTCCAGGCCTCGGATCCCTTTGGCTTCGTAGATTTGGAGTGTGGGAACAGCACGCAACCTCCTCCTCCGGAGTTGAGAGCTTTACAGTTCCTCCTAAATTGTCGAACTAGTGGGCTAGACGCCCACAAGAATCACTGCGGGAGATCTGCAATGATTGTTGTGTTCTTTATAGGAGAGAAAGAACACTGATAAATAACTTGAGCTAAGAAGTTGCGAGTCTCGTGTTTGAAAAATGAGAAATCATAGGTTAAGAATTAGCCTAGAAGATATAAATGCTTGAGTTTTCACATGCGTAGAGTTTCAGTGTTTTTACTTCGTTTCTGTAAATTTTCACTCTTCGTACTCATGTATTTATACACGAATTGTGAGCATTTCAAATTGTATCCATTAATAGATATTTTAGCATCGTTCAATCTGATGCATCTCTTTTGTGACGAGACCAGGGTGCTTTTCCTGAGATTCTGCACTTGCTACGTTTTTTTCTGACATAGGATGTCGACATTTTGCTTTTGTGTCAAAAGGGCTCTGCCAGTTTGAACGGGTTCATACATCATCAGTCTTTAACGAATCTCTATTCTTAAAGACTGGTGTTTGATGGTTCCTCTGACTATTCACTTTATCTCTTCATGGTAGTAAGAACTGAACTTGTAAACTAGAGATGATCTAGGCTGTTGTATTCGGTCAGTTTCTTTGATTCATCAGCTCCAAACCGGAAGCTGGTCTCTCCTTTCTGCACACAATTTAAATTGGGGCTTTGGATTTCTACCGAGTTTGTCTTGATTAGCTTAGCCAATTCTGTTACAACTCGATTTATCCTTAACATGACATTACAAGTTTATGCGAACTACGCTAATCTAGAGCCACTTCAAATCGTGTTGTTTTTATACAATATTTTATATATCAAAACAACAAATAGGTATAAATACTTCCTAACAATTATCCTCTATA